>PVHX01016371.1:0-43482 GCA_004024805.1 Geosciurus inauris
GAATCATACATCAACAAGATATAACAATCTTAAATATCTATGCTCCAAACAATGGGGCAGCCGTGTTCATGAAACAAACCCTTCTCAAATTCAAGAACCAAATAGATCCCAACAAAATAGTATTGGGTGACTTTAACACAAATCTCTCACCACTGAATAGATCTTCCAAACTAAAACTAAACAGAGAATCTACAAGACTTAATAGAACAATCAATGGTCTAGACTTAATGGATATATAGAGAATATTCCATCCATCAACAAGCAAATACATGTTTTTCTCAGCAGCTCATGGATCCTTCTCCAAATCAGATTATATGCTATGCCATAAAGCAAGTCTTAGTAAATACAAAAAAATAGAGATACTACCCTGCATTCTATCTGACCATAATGGACTGAAACTAGAAATTAATGACAGTTTAAAAAAGAAGCCACTACAACACCTGGAGACTCAATAATTTGCTATTGAACAATGCATGGGTAATAGAAGACATCAGGGAAGAGATAAAAATATTCTTGGAGGTACATGAGAACTCTGATACAACATACCAAAATCTCTGGGACACTATGAAGACAGTGCTAAGAGGAAAGTTCATTGCATTAAGCTCACATATTCAAAGATGTAAAAGCCAACAAATCAATGACTTGACACAACAACTCAAAGCCCCAGAAAAAGAAGAACAAAGTAAAACCAAAAGAAGTAGAATACAGGAAATAATTAGAATCAGAACTGCAATCAATGAAATTGAAACACAGGAAACAATTCCAAAAATAGATAAAACAAAAGCTGGTTCTTCAAAAAAATAAACAAAATTGACAAACCCTTAGCCACTCTAACAAAAAGAAGGAGAGAGAAAACCCAAATTACCAAAATTCATGATGAAAAAAGAAATATCACTCCAGACCCTGATGAAATATAGAGGATAATCAGAAACTATTTTGAAAACTTATATTCCAGTAAAATAGAAAACCCTGAGGACACTGACAAATTCCTAGAGACATATGACCTACCCAAACTGAACCAGGAGGACATTCATGACTTAAACAGATCAATTACATGAAAGGAAATAGAAGAGGCCATCAAGAGCCTTCCAACCAAGAAAAGCCCTGGACCAGATAGATTCTGAGCCGAGTTCTACAAGACCTACATAGAAGAACTAACTCCAATACTCCTCAAATTATTCCATGAAATAGAAAGGGAAGGAACCCTTCGAAATTCATTCTATGAGGCTAGTATCACCTTGATTCCAAAACCAGACAGAGACACGTCAAAAAAAAAGAAAATTTCAGACCAATATCCTTGATGAATATAGATGCAAAAGTTCTTAAAGAAACTGTGGCAAATCGCATATAAAAGCATATTAAAAAAATAGTGCACCATGATCAAGTGTGGCTCATTCCAGGGATGCAAGTTTGGTTCAACATACAGAAATCAATACACATAATCCATCACATCAATAGACTTAAAGATAAGAACCACATGATTCTATCAATTGACGAAGAGAAAGCATTTGACAAAATACAGCACCCTTTCATGTTCAAAACACTAGAGAAACTAGGGATAGTTGAAACATACCTCAATATTGTTAAAGCAATATATGCTAAGCCAAAGGCCAACATCATCCTAAATGGAGAAAAATTGGAAGCATTCCCTCTAAAAACTGGAAAAAGACAGGGATGCCCTCTCTCACCACTCTTATTCAATATAGTTCTTGAAACTCTAGCCAGAGCAATCAGATAAACAAAGGAAATTAAAGGGATATGAATAGGAAAAGAACTCAAACTATCTTATTTGTAGACGACATGATTCTATACTTAGAGAATCCAAAAAATTCCACCAGAAAACTTCTAGAACTGATAAATGAATTCAGCAAAGTTGCAGGATATGAAATAAATATCCATAAATCAAATGCATTTCTATACATCAGCAATTTCTCAGAATTCTGAAAGAGAAATTAGAAAAGCTACTCCATTCGCAATAGCCTCCAAAAATATAAAATACTTGGGAATCTAACAAGAATGGTGAAAGACCTCTACAGTGAAAATTACAAGACACTAAAGAAAGAAATTGAAGAAGATCTTAGAAAATGGAAAGACCTCCCATGTTCCTGGATAGGCAGAATCAATATTATTAAAATGGCCATACTACCCAAAGCACTATACAGATTCAATGCAATCCCAATTAAAATCCTAAAGTCCTTTCTTATAGAAATAGAAAAGGCAATTATGAAATTCATTTGGAAAAATAAGAGACCCAAAATAGCCAAAGCTATCCTGAGCAAGAAGAGGGAAGAAGGAGGCATCACAATACCAGACCTTAAACTTTACTACAAAGCAATAGTAAAAAAATGGCATGGTACTGGCACAAAAATAGACATGTAGACCAATGGTACAGAATAGAAGACACAGAGAGTAATGCACATAAATACAGCTATTTCATACTAGACAAAGTTGCCAAAAACATTCATTGGAGAAAAGATAGCCTTTTCAACAAATGGTGCTGAGAAAACTGGAAATCCATTTGCAGTAAAATGAAACTAAACCCCTACCTCTCACCATGCACAAAACTCAACTCAAAGTGGATCAAAGACCTAGAAATTAGACCAGAGACCCTGCATCTAATTGAGGAGAAAGTAGGTCCAAATCTTCATCACATTGGATTAGGCCCTGAATTCCTTAACAAGACTCCTATAGCACAAGAAATAAAAGCAAGAATAAATAAATGGGATGGACTTAAACTAAAAAGCTTCTTCTCAGCAAAAGAAACTATCAAGGAGGTGAACAGAGAGCCTACATTCTGGGAGCAAATTGTTGCCATACGCACATCAGATAGAGCACTGATCTCCAGGATATATAAAGAGCTCAAAAAACTTAACACCAAAAAAACAAATAATCCAATCAATAAATGAGCTAAGGAGCTGAATAGAAACCTCTCAGAAGATGATGTACAATCAATAAACATATATATGAAGAAATGTTCAACGTCTCTAGCCATTAGAGAAATGCAAATCAAAACAACTCTCAGATTTCATCTCACCCCAGTCAGAATGGCAGCTATCCAAAATACCAGCAACAATAAGTGCTGGCGAGGATGTGGTGAAAAAGGTACACTCAAACATTGCTGGTGGGATTGCAAACTGGTGCAACCAATCTGGAAAGCAGTATGGAAATTCCTTTAAAAACTTGGAATGGAACCACCATTTGATCCAGCTATCCCACTCCTTGGCCTGTACCCTAAGGACTTAAAAACAGCACCCTACAGTAAAGCAGCCACTTCCATGTTTATAGCAGCACAATTCACATTTGCAAAACTGTGGAAGCAACCCAGATGTCCTTCAATAGATGAATGGATAAAGAAACTGTTGTACATATACACAATGGAATATTATTCAGCAATAAAAGAGAATGAAATTATGGCATTTGCAGGGAAATGGATAGAATTGGAGAACATTATGCTTAGTGAAGTAAGCCAATCCCCAAAAACCAAAGCCGAATGTTCTCTCTCATTAGTGGATGATGAAACATGAAGCGGGTGGGAATGGGGAACATAGGAGAAATGGAGATACTCTGGATGCGGCAGAGGAGAGGTGGAGGGAGGGAAAGGGGAATGGGTATAGTAAAGAAGGTTGTTTGAGATTGTCATTACTATCCTTTGTGCATGTATGAAGACACAAATGGTGTGACTCTATCTGGTTTGCAACCAGAGAAATGAAAAAAATTGAGCTCTATATATGTACTATGACTTGAAATGCACTTAAATAAATTATAAAAAAGAAAAAAGAAAGAGGAGGGGGATTTTTGCATTTAGGCCATTGCTAGGGATTCTTCACCTAAATTCTTTGAATTGGTTACTGTTCCATTTTGAACCAGGTGTTTTCAAGATTCCAGTCCCAGATAACAATTTCCTTTCTTTGTATGATAATGGAGTATTATCTATTCAGGCTGAGTCAAAGTCACCTTGAAGTGACTCCTGTTCTAAGATTGTGGATATGTTTCAAATGATGTTATCCATGTCAAGTTTTCCCTAAAATTCTTAAGATTATGGAATTCTTAGAGATGGACTAAATGCGTTTTGAATTTTGAGATGATCATGAGCTTTTCGGGACCAGATGCAGAGTGCTATCATTTGGATATGAAATGTCTCCCCCAAATCCTGTTAATGTAGGAATATTCAGGGTAAAATGTTTAGATTGTGAGAACTGTTACCTAATCAGTCCTCCTAATTTGAATAGACTGACTGACTTGTAATTATAGGCAGATGCGATGTGACTACATGAGATGGGTCATTGGAAATGTGCTCTGGAGGTATACATCTGGGTAACATTTCCTTCTCTCCCTCTTTCTCTGTACTTCCTGACTGCAATGAACTGAGTAGTTTTCCTCCACTGAACCCTTCTTACATGATATGCAGCCTCACCTGGGACTCAGAACAATGGTGTTGGGCATATATGAATTGAGATTTACAAAATTATGAGCCCTAAATAAACTTTTCCACCTCTAAGTTGTTTGTGTTGGATATTTTGGTCACAGTCATGACAAAAATAACTAAAAAAAAATTCATAATTAAAAAGATTTTTTTCAATAGAGATATTTTGTTGGATTTTCTGCGATCAATAGTGATAACGTTTTATTGATAAAGAACTGTAATAGAAACCAGAAATGGAGTTTTGATTTAATTTCATAACCTTTTATATGTATGATCACTGTCTGGTTTTTTAAAATAAATTATATATTCTGATTTTTTGTAGTGTCAGGATTTTCTATGAAAATAATCTTTTTCAGATACCGGGAACATTTTAAACATTTAGCTTTATTTTCATGTTAACTACCTGCGAAATGAAAAAATATATTCACAGTAAACTTCTTTGATTAGAGAAAGCATAATTAATATAATTTATCTATTACTCACTGAATTAAAGCTCATCAAAACAAATAATATAAATGTCCCTAAAAAAATTCTTACACATGCTGTTTTTCATTATTTGGTTTATTTCCTTTAAGTAATATTGAGAACCTTGTTTCATTTTGCTGATTTTTTACATTAGATATAAATTTCAATTTAGAAATATTTTACCAATTATTGATAAAACAAATTTTTCTAAAATAAATTTATAAATTATTAAAATAAATATTCATTTATAAATAAATGAATTCATAAAAATTGAAATGTTTTAATTTTCTTCTGCTCTCATTATGCAGAAAAATATGTACCTTCAACTTGCTGTAATAGCTTTTAAATGTTAGTTTTACCCCAGAATGGAAATCTCAGATTTATCTATGATTTTTCTCTAGTTTATTTTAAAAAGTTTAATTTAATAATGTTTTAAATAATAATTGATAAAATGTTGCACCTATTCCTAAAGACCAATTGGT
Source organism: Geosciurus inauris (assembly GCA_004024805.1). Lineage (NCBI taxonomy): Eukaryota > Metazoa > Chordata > Mammalia > Rodentia > Sciuridae > Geosciurus > Geosciurus inauris. Next base: position 5,371 of record PVHX01016371.1, read on the forward strand.
TTTCATTTTAAAGTATTTATGAAAGTTTTTTTAATAACATTTGTCATATCACAAAAGTTTTATTACAAAATGCCCAAACAGAAAATACTATCACTAAATTCAACCATTCATTAGGTATATAAAAACATAAACAAAGTATGATAATATGGTCTGTTTCCAAAATTTTCAGAATGTAATTAATAAATATTTGACTGACAACCAACAATGAACAATAGACCTCAAATCAATGTTTTTGTCAGAAGAAAAATAATTTGAGAATCTATTAAATATTTTGTGTACCAAGCATTGTTTTAAAAATTGCCAGTATTATAGATGCATGTAAAATTCATCAGAACAACTAAATATTTTCTTTCACTGACACAAAATTCTTTAATTTTTTAAAATAAATTTACCTACCTCAATTAAAATTAAATTATTTTTCATGCTTCAGCCTTAAATTCAATAGGTAACATTGCATTTTTAGTTTATGCTTTCATTTTTTATTTGACTTACCACATTGGTTCAAACAATCTGTTAGTTACTGCAAATTACAAGATACATTACTTTGAACATTAGTGTGTCCTCTATGTAAAATGATTTGTGAGGCACTTTTTAAAATGTATTCAGTGTTTTATCAGACACTTTCCAAAAAGTAATAGACATTCTTTATGTCCTTTCATGACTTCTCATTGTTTATTTTTAAATAAGCTTGTTATTTTACTTAGAATCTATTCATTAGCTTGATGCATGGCATTGACAACAGAAATATTATTCCATTTAACTTTTAGCCTGGTTTATAACAATTAAAATTTTTCCTTTATTCACATTTTTCAAAACTTCATTGTGTTCATATGAAGGTAAACTCCATTTTTAATATAGAAAACTTTCTACATACATGTTCCAGCTACATTTTCCTAAATTTTTCTCAAGCCAGTAGTAATTTGTTAGCCACAGTATTTTGGGTGCTGACAGGGATAACAGAAACGGAACTCAGGCTCACTCAACCCCTGGACCACATCCCAGGCCTATTTTGTATTTTATTTAGAAACAGGGTCTCACTAAGTCGCTTACCAGCTCACTTTTGCTGAGGCTGGCTCTGAACTCATGATTCTTCTGCATCAGTCTCCCAAGCTGCTAGGACTACAGGTAGCCACAGTTTTTTTAAAACTGAAATTCACTAAGTTTCCAGGACAATCTGCAACTCAATTTAGCAAACTTCCACATATTTTGATAATTAGACAGTCTTCTGGCTTTCTTTATTTTTCCTCTACACCTGCCTCTCACCAGGATCATGTTAGCATTAGTACCCCCTCACAAAGAGAATAAATATTTAAATTAAAATGCAAGAACCATTTTATGTGTCACAAAATGTTTTCTGTTCTCATCACATAAAACTTTGCCATGTGGGATGGTCTGACAGCAATGATGCACAGCAATGCTATTTGAATAGCCATGGTCACCTGGCATCTGTTGGCTCAGTCACTTGCATATACTAGGATATTCCTGAATATTTTTTGTATGAATTAAATATATGGACTTGTGGAGAAAATGTGTGTAAGCAGTTGAGTTTTTCTTCATAGATGCAGTCAAATTCCAAGTGCATTAAAATTTTGTTATTACATCAGATCACAAACATGCAAAATGTTAAAATTAATTTCAAATATATAGTGAATTTTTTATGTACAAAAATTCCATCACTTTTTTTGAAGGAAGTTAAAGTGAATGGACCGTTTTGTTGGCAGTGCTAGGGATTGAACCCTGGGTTTCACAAATGCCAGGCAAGTACTCTACCATATAGCAATCTGCCAGCTCATTTTCTTTTCTTTTTATAAAATCAAATTTAGTATTAGAGATAAATTAGTATAAAAACTGAACATATTTGGGATACTATTCGATGTTTCAGTACATATATACATTATGCAATTTTTAAGTTGAGTTAAATATACCTATCTTATCAAATAAATAGTATTTCTTTATGGAGAAAATAATCAAAGTCCCCTCTCCTTTTGCACAGTACATTGCCATTGTCTAAGGCATCCTACTGTATGTATGATAGCACACCAGAACTTACTCTCATTTAACTGTAGCTTAGCTCCCAGTGATCAGTATCTCCATCAAATGTCTTTTAAAAGTGATCAGTGTACATTCTCTTCAATTTCTCTCTATTTCTCTCTTAAAGTCCACATGACTTGGCTCTAACTTCCATCATTTTGTAGGAATGACTTAACCTTCACTTTGCTATGTTAGCTCTTCACTTTTCAGTCCATGTACACCTGATAGCACTCACTCCTGTGAATGTGTTTTCTTCACATGGCTTGCTGACTCTACACTCTTACTCAGCTTTTATTGCCTTACTTGCTGCTCCTTTAGCTTTCTTTTATTCATTCCTTCCACCTGTAGACATTTGAATAGTTAGGGTGAAGCTGTGGTTAAGTTTAAGGTTTGAGTTCAGCCTTTGACCTCTCCCTTTTCCTAGGAAGCCTCATACAATTGATCACAGTTAGTCTCAATGTTTTACATACCATCTCTCAACAATTCCCACATATTCACATGAGAAATATGCCAAGTCTGTATCTCTCTTATAAATTCCAGCCCATCAGCCAATGTAACATAATTCCATGGATCATTAGCAAATATCTCAAAATTAACAAGGATAAAACTAAACATCACTTGCTCTGTCACTGAAAACCAGCTTTACTCATTGACAAATTTGTTATTCAAGGCAAAATCTATGTCTCCATATTCATCTGTTCTTTCCACATGATGCATCATATTATTCTGAAATTAATTTGCCTCTTCTTTCAAACTAGATCTTAAACTGACCAATTCTCATCTCATCCAGATAGTCATCTGTATTAGTCTATTTTCACTTACTTGACAAATTACCTGAATCTGGATACTTTATGAAGAAAAAGTTTATGTATTTCATAAGTCTGGACATTCAAAAACATGGCACCAGCATCAGCTCAACTCTGGTGAGGATCCCATGGTGGCTGGCAATATGGCAAAAGTGCATGCAAGGATCACATCACTAGGCAGGAAGTAAGAAAGTTAGCAGGAACCAATCTTGTAATCTCTCAATTGACCTCATCTCTGTAGGTTCCTATAACCTCTATGCTGCTGAACGGAGTAAAAATTTCCAATATGTAGACCTTTGGAGAAGAAAAATTATCTGAACCATAATACCATTACTTACCCAAGTGAATACAGCCACTTTCAAAGAAATCTTCTAGTCTTTTCTCAACAGCATAGGAAAAAAATGAAAACTTAAAAATTCACACAAAAAGATACATCTACTTAAAACCATATGTCAAGATCATATGTCAAGATAAAATTCCAATAGGACAGAAGAAACATTAGCTTACTCATTTCTGATGACTTTGACAACATTCCTGTCTAAGGTCCTCACACCTTAGATATGTCTTGGATTAAAATATGAATTAAATTGATTCTTCAGCTAGATGAGAGTTTTAACATAATCCTATATTTTTGCAAGATTAGAAATATCATAGAACTTAGTATATTAGTTTATATTAAATATATAAATAACTAAAAAATAAATTCTTCTTTTCCAATATGAGTTTATGTTATGATTTGGATATGAAATGCCCCTGAATAACATTATATAATAGACAATTCAGGATTGTTCAGAGATGTCATGAATAGATTATTAGAGTATAACATAATCAGGGACTAATCCATTTGGTAGATTTTTTAATGAATTACTATGTGATAACTAGGCAATTGGGGTGTGGCTGGAGGAAGCAGATCACTCAGGCATGCGCTTGGAGATCATATGTCTTCTCCCTGGCTTCTCTCTCTCTCTCTCTCTCTCTCTTTCTCTTACATCCCTTACCCCCACACTTCTTGTCTGTAATGATTTAAGCAACTTTTCTTTGCCATAGGCATCCACCATGATTTTCTGCCTTACCTTGATCACAAAATAGTGGTCTGAACTCTGAAACCATGAGCAACAAATCAACTTTTCTTCCTCTAAGTTATTATGACCAGGTGTTGTTTATAGCAACAAAAACGTTGACTAACAGAAATGGGCACAGAAAATATGGTGTTTTTGCTGTAGTCATACCTGAGCATTTGTTTTAGAGACCTTTGTTTGTTTGTACGATGAGTTTTCAAAATGTGGGGGATGCAGAATAGAAAATTTTAATGGCAGAGCTTACTGGGCAATGCTGGTGAGAATTCTGAAGACCAAAATATTATTTGAGCATGGAATGAAGATTCTATTGGGAATTGGACTAGAAGTCATTCATGTTCCAAGCTGGCAAACAAGTTGTCTGCATTTTGTCCATGTCCCAGAACTTTCTTTGAAGATGAATTTAATGGTGATGGGCAAATTAATGTGGCAGAGAAGATTTCAGGACATTACAGCATGGTTTGGAACCATAGACTATGGTTTGGATATTGCTGACAACTTTCAGCCATGTTTACTCTGACAATCTGAAGGAAAAATAGAGTAGATGATTTAAAAAGTTGTAGTTTGTCCAGAAAAGTGTATGTAAACCTGGGGCCAAGGAAGATGTAGTTATTGAAGAGATTATCACCACTGAAGAACAGCTAACTACTTGGCACAAAGACAATAGAAAAGATTCTTTGAGGGTCACTCAAAAATCACTAAGATCATAACGATAGCAGGTTCATGGGTATAGAAGTCCTTGTGATGTTTGTTCTGCAGGAATGCAAGCTGCCCTCTACTATGCCCATCTTCCATGACATTTCATCTTACCTCAGGCCCATAGCAGTGAAGTTGGCCAACAATAAACTTAACCTTTGAATCCTTGAACCCAAAATTAAGTTTTCCTCCTGCAATTCTTCTGGTCACATATGTAACAATTAAAAGCTGACTAAGAATTTATTCTTGCTATTAATTTATTTGCTCACTTAAAAAATATTGACTTGATAACACTAGAGGCAAATATTTGGTCAGTTAGTCATTAGGTTCAAGGCTGGATAACATTCTGATCTTGTCTTTTCTTTACAAATTTAAAATTTAAAGAAACTAAAAGTTCTTGGGATATATATACATGGAAATATGTCTTAGATATTGTGTCAAACATCAGCACATAAACTTTAACTAATCTTCTGTCCATCAAATGTAAACTGCCTTAAGCATCAATGTTTTATGTTAAAATAGTCCCAAGTAAGAAAATATGTAATTGGATTTTAAGTCAAAATTTGAAATAAATTAAAAAGTAAAATTTGGTTTCCATAATTTTATATTTTCCCTCTAATTTATTTTTCAGCTGCATTCCAATGATGAGACAGACAATATGATATAGAGTGAGGATATACTTTTGTTGTTACTGGGATTCTACACCATTTTTTTCTAGCTCTAAAAGAAAGGAAATAAGGTAATGTAGCATATTTTTCTCACTTGTATATTGTGAGCTATAAAATTTGTTCTATATAGTTCATACAATTGGGAGGAACAACAATATAATTTTTAGAAAAAATCACATCTATAATAGGGCATTTATAATACATTTTAAATATTGTGTGTAAATATTTTAAGGCATATATAATCCAATGTCTTTTGTTGTTTTTTTAATAAGACTCATATCTCAAATGCAGCTTACTTTCATTTTGGGGGGACAAAATAGTAAAGAAAATGTAGAGAGAAAAAAATGTATCTAAAAATAAAATATTTCAAAGTGTTTCTTGATATATAGCATTAAAAGTTTAGTAATAATTACCTTGTAGAAAAATAATAGCAAAACATTGGTTGCAGTCAAAAACACAGTCAAATAGTACTAATTATCACTTCTCAGAATCTTCTCTTTTTCTAAATTCTGAAATATGCATTTATTTCCTGTATACATACATGGAAATAGAGTTAGTCAAATGGGAAAAATAATTTTAGTAAATAAACATTTACATTATCAACAGTTATATTCAGTCATGTTTCATTAAAGTAAATAGACTGAAAGAAAATTTATAATTTAAATGTTTAAATAGTCATATCAATTATTTTTAAATTTTCAAAACTAAGCATATCTTACAGGCTTTAACAGTGAACATACATAGCTTAGGGGACAAAGGCTTTTCCCCATGCACAGAATTATAAAATATCACATAAAGTTATTTTCAGAAATAGTGAAATATTATCATTTATGTATAATAATGATCAATTCTCCCCTCAAAAGATGCAGCACTTATTTAAAGATATGTAAATATTTTCCAGAAAATTCCTTTAAATCAATATGCAGAAAAATATACACAGAAAATAACTTAAAAGCTATTGACACCTATGAAAAAGTGCAAAATACAATACATAAGTATTACTACTAAGGATTTTCAAATGGTAGGTACTTTTAAAATTCAGGATAAGTGATTACTAAACAGTAGTGCCAGCTAGTGTTATGCCAAAAATTATGATTTGTCAATAGGACAAAAAGATAAAAATAGTGAAAACAGATGTTTCTCTGTCAGAAGTCTTCATAAATGATAAAGAGCCAAATTTTGCTTGCAAAGAGTTCATATATGGCAGTTGTAAGTGACAGATATGGAGGACAGCCTGAGGATTACTTGAACAGGGCCCAGAATAAAATAAAAACTTTAAATCACAGAAATAAATAAAAAGCTGTCAAATTACTCATAGGAGAAAAAGATTTCTTTTTATAGATATGAGCATAGGGCTCTACTTTCTAAAAATCTGGAAGTGAAAATTTCATGTCCACTAAGCAGACTCAGTCTTCCTGTTTACAATTAAAAGTGATTGATATAACCTAAATTGTACTTTGTTTGACAATTGCAAATTAACAGGCTACCTGTTCTAGGATTTTAAAAGTCCAATTAAGCTGTTTCTTTAAAGCATGCAACTGAGCGGTAAGCTAAAGACTAGCATCTTCTCAGTAGGTCTAGAGTAGAATCTCTTAAATACAGCAAGCTCCTCAATAATCCCTGCTGACTTTTAATGCTGCATCTTGATGGTAAATTAGTTCCAGCAGCAATATTCTTCAAACTTTTTTATCCTACATCAACCCCTTACCACAATTTCTTTTTTTTTTTGGTACCAGGGATTGAACTCAGGGGCACTCGACCCCTGAGCCACATCCCCAGCCCTATTTTGTGTTTTATGTAGAGACAGGGTCTCACTGAGTTGCTTAGTGCCTCGCCATTGCTGAGGCTGGCTTTGAACTCGCAATTCTCCTGTCTCAGCCTCCCTAAGTGCTGAGATTACAAGCGTGAGCCACTGCGCCCGGCTTCTACCACAATTTCTTGATGATATAAGATTTTAAATAAATAATTATTTTAAATCACTGAGTTGATAATGGCTCAATTAGGAACCTATAGCCACAATGTTATCATAAATTCATGTGCCTCTATTTTGTGAAGGATAAAATAGATAACTTCAACTTAAAAAAAAATGAATATAGTTATAGAATCTAAATTTTTAGGTTTGTTTAATGGTAAATATTAGGATTTGTTGCTTCTAAATTGTTTTTTCAACTTTAGTGTGCAATAGCATCTTCAGGTGTGCTTATTAAACACAGATTGCTGGGCCTCAAATATAAGCCTTCTGATTTAGGAATCTTGTGGTAGAATTCAAGACTCACTAGAAATTTCTCAGGTAAAACTGATACTGGTGGCCTTGAAAGTACACCTTGCCAGAGGCGGGTCCAGGATAGCAGCCTAAACGGACTGTGGCATTCCTAGTCTCTCCAGGACCAAGGTTTAAAGTAGTGGAAACACTGTTTCTAAGCGAGTTATTAGAGGACACCAGACAGCTACCTTCACACAGGAATTCCGCTCGTGTGCCTGCAGGATCACCAGGCCCCAGCGTTTGCACAGGATTCCAGCCTCAAGCTGCTGTAGGACCCCAGTGACACACTCTGGTGCAGGACCCTGACCGATCACCTGTGCAAAACCTGTTTCCTCACAGGATCACTTTCTCCAGCACCCATACACCCTGCAGGACCTTAGGTCACCCACCCATGTAGAACCCCTAGCGGTTGCTCCCACACAGGACCCTTGGCTGCTGTTCTTGTGTGAATCTCCATCTACCAGGGTGGAACTTTCCTGTACATCTACACCTGGGGGCACAAGACAGGATCTGGAGACAAACTTTTACTTCTGCTCAGCACACCACAGAGCTGTATGTTGGAACAAGTCACCCAGCACCACTGCCCGGCCCAGCCCTTCAACTTATCTCTGAAGTAAATGCCTTCCTTGTGGGACTCCTGCTTTGCCATCTTTTACCTGAGCTGGCAGATACTAGTAAGCAACAGATGACTCCACCTACTGGAAGAGAAGGGAAGCAACTTTGTTTATTTACATTGAGACTTTATTTTTTGCCTTCCATTATTCCTTTTTTTTTCTTTTTTCTTGTCTTTTCTTCCTTTCTTTTTCTTGTTTTCTCTCTCCCACTCTTTTCCTGCACTCACATCCCCAACATATGTGAAACAAGGTATTTTTTTTTATGCATTAGGCTACTGTGGACTGGGATATCTGATTAGTATACTATAGTTGTATTATAAAGTCTCAAAACTTCCATCTTTACATATTTTATTTTTCTTAATTTTTATGTATCCTTGTTAGTTTTACTCTATTTTCTTCCTACTTACTGGTCTTCCCCAAATCTTTTTCTCTCTACTACTAGCCAACTTCTTTTGGATTCCACTTTTATGTTTTCTAGGATCTAATAACTATATCCTCATTTCCTTCCTTCCTAACATCTCATCATATACCCCACCTCTGGTTCTCTCTAGTCCACTAGCAGAAACTGTAGACCCTTGTGCAAACCTATTGTTTATATAGTAGATGCTAATTGAACTCATAATTTCTGTATATTGTGACAAAGCTATAAATGTACTTAGGAGCTATTAGGAGCTTCTTGGCTTAAAAGTATATATTATTTGTATTAAGATCTGTCAATATTGGTCTCCCCCTTGAAGGGGAGGTATTGGAACCCTGTAGGAAATCTATAAGCCTATAGGATAAAAACTGTAACACCTCAGATCTGCAGTATTAGAAGGGAAGACACAAACAACATGAAAAAAATAAGGAAAGAAAATGCCATAAGCAAACCAAGATACTACATTATTAGAACCCATGGTCAGCACAGCAGAAGAAATTTCAGAGAAGGAGTTCAGGATATACATAATTAAAATGTTATGTGAATTAAAGAATGCTATAAGAGAGCAATCCCATTCAGCAAAAGATCATTTTGATAAAGATCAACATAGGCAAATACAGGAAAAAAGATTGCTTCAATAAGGAGATAGAGATTCTGAAAAAGAACCAAATAGAAATCCTCAAAATGAAAGAAATAATAAACTAAATTAAAAACTCAATATACATCATCACTAACAGATTAGATCACTTGGAAGACAAACCCTCAGACAATGAAGACAAAATATTTAATCTTGAAAATAGAGTTGACCACATAGTAAAAACAGTAAAAAACCATGAATAGAACATCCAAGAATTATGGGATAACATGCAAAGACCAAATTTAAGAATTATTGGGATAGAGGAAGGCATGGAATTTCAAATCAAAGGAATGCACAATCTCTTCAATGAAATAATATCAGAAAATTTTCCAAACATGAAGAACAAATTGGATAATCAAATACAAGAGGCTTACAGGACACCAAATGTACAAAAGCACAACAGATCTACACCAAGGCACATCATAATGAAAATGCCTAGTACTCAGAATAAGGAGAGAATCTTAAAAGCCACAAGAGAAAAGAATCAGATTACATATAGGGAGAAACCAATTAGGATCTCTGCAGACTTCTCAACCCAGAATATTAAAGCTAGAAGAGCTTGGAACAACACATACAAAGGTCTGAAAGAATAGATGCCAACAAAGAATCGAATATCCAGCAAAATTAAGTTTTAGATTTGATGAAAAATAAAAACCTTCCAAGATAAACAAAAATTTTAAAAAAATTTACAGCAATAAAGCTTGCAGTACAGAACATTCTTGGCAAAATATCCATGAGGGGGAAAATAAAAAATAACAATGAAAACCTGCAAAGGGAGAAACCACACTAAAGAAAAGGCCAATCAAGGGAGAAACCTAGTCATGTTAAAACCAAAAATACACCAAAATGACTAGGAAAACACACCATGTCTCAATAATAATCCTGAATGTGAATGGCCTAAACTCAGCAATTAAAAGACATAGACTGGCAGATTGGATTAAAAAAAAAAAGAAGACCCAACAATATACTGCCTTCAAGAGACTCATCTCACAGGAAAAGACATCCACAGACTAAAGGTGAAAGTGTGGGAAAAAACCTAAAACTCACATAGACCATGTAAACAAGCAGGGGTTTCTATCCTCATATCAGATAAAGTAGACTCCAAACCAAAGTTAGTGAAAAGAAATAAAGAAGGTCATTTTGTACTGCTTAAGGGAATCATATATCAACAAGACCTAACAATCATAAATATGTATGCCCCAAACACTGGGGCATCTATGTATTTCAAACAAACCTCTCTCAACTTGAACAAGAATCAATTAGACCACAACACAATACTACTGAGCGACTTTAACACATCTCTATCACCACTGGATAGATCTTCCAAACAAAAACTAAACAAAGAACCTACAGAACTCAAAATAACAATCAATAATCTAGACTTAATGAACATATATAGAATATTGCATCCTTCAACAAGCAAATATACTTTTTTCTCAGCAGCACATGGATCCTTCTCCAAAATAGATCATATGTTATGCCACAAAACTAGTCTTAGCAAATACAAAAAAAAAATAGAGATACTACCCTGCATTCTATCTGACCATAATAAACTGAAACTAGAAATTAATGGCAGTTTAAAGAAAAAAAAGAGAAGGTACTCCAAAACCTGGAGACTCAATAATATGCTATTGAATGATGCATGGGTAACAGAAGACATCAGGGAGGAGATAAAAAATCCTTAGAGGTAAATGAGAATTCCAATACAACCTATCAGAATCTCTGGGACACTATGAAGGCAGTGCTAAGAGGAAAGTTCATTGCATTAAGCTCATTTATTCAAAGAAGTAAAAGTTAACAAATCAATGACTTGACACTACATCTCAAAGCCCTAGAAAAAGAGGAACAAACCAATACCAAAAGAAGTAGAATACAGGAAATAATTAGAATCATGGCTGAAATCAATGAAATTGAAACAAAGGAAACAATTTAAAAAAATGACAAAACAAAAAGCTGGTTCTTTGAAAAATAAATAAAATTGACAAACCCCTAGCCACCCTAATGAAAAGAAGGAGAAAGAAAACCAAAATTACTAAAATTTGTGATGAAAAAGGAAATGTCACAACAGACTGCTGAAATACAAAGGATAATGAGAAACTATATTAAAAATTTATGCTCAAGTAAATTAGAAAACCCTGAAGACATCAACACATTTCCAGAGACATATGACCTACCCAAACTGAACCAGGAGGACATTCATGACTTAAACAGATCAATTACAAGCAAGGAAATAGAAGATGCCATCAAGAGTCTTCCAACCAAGCCAGGTGCGGTGGCACAAGCCTGTAATCCCAGCACTTAGGGAGGCTGAGATAGGAGAATTGTGAGTTCAAAGACAGCCTCAGCAATGGTGAGGCACTAAGCAACTCAGTGAGACCTTGTCTCTACATAAAACACAAAATAGGGCTGGGGATGTGGCTGAGTGGTTGAGTGCCCCTGAGTTCAATCTCCAGTACCAAAAAAAAAAAATCTTCCAACCAAGAAAAACCCTGGACCAGACAGATTCTCAGCCTGGTCTACAAGACTTACAAAGCAGAAGTAACTCCAACACCCCTCAAATTATTCCATGAAATAGAAAAGGAGAGAACCCTTCCAAACTCATTCTACAAGGCTAGTATCACCCTGATACCAAAACCAGATAGAGACACATCAAAGAAGGAAAATTTCACACCAATATAACTGATGAATATAGATGCAAAAATTCTAAATAAAATTTTGACAAATCACATACAAAAGCATATTTGAAAAATAGTGTACCATGATCAAGTGGGGCTCATTCCAGGGATGCAAGGTTGGTTCAACATACAGAAATCAATAAACATAATTCACCACATCAACATACTTAAAGATAAGAATCATATGATTTTATCAATTGATGAAGAGAAACATTTTACAAAATACAGCACTCTTTCATGTTTAAAACACCAGAAAAACTAGGGATAGTAGGAACATACCTCAACATTGTTAAAGCAATCTATGCTAAACCTAAAGCCAGCATCATCCTAAATGAAGAAAAATTGGAAGCATTTTTTCTAAAACCTAGAACAAGACAGAGATGCCCTCTTTTACCACTCTTATTCAACCTGGTCCTTGAAACTCCAGCCAGAGTAATTAGATGAAAGAAATTAAAGGGATACCAATAGGAAAAGAAGAACTCAAACTATCATTATTTGCAAATGACATGATATTATACTTAGAGGATCTAAAAAATTCCACCAGAAAACTTCACAATTAATACATGAATTCAGAAAATTTGCAGGATATAAAATCAGCACCCATAAATCAAATTTATTTCCATACATCAGCAATGAATCCTCAGAAAGAAAAATCAAGAAAACTACTCCATTCACAATAGATTCAAAAAGTAAAATAAAATACCTGGAAATCAATCTAACAAGAGTGGTGAAAGACCTCTACTATGAAAACTACAGGACACTAAAGAAAGAAATTGAAGAAGATCTTAGAAGATAGAAAGATTGCTCATGCTCTTGGATAGGCAGAATAAGATTAAATGCAATCCCAATTAAAATTCCCAAATCATTCTTATAGAAAAAGAAAAGGCAATCATGAAATTTATCTGAAAAAATAAGAGACCCAGAATATCCAAAGCAATCCTCAGTAAGAAGAGTGAAGCAGGAGGCATCACAATACCAGACCTTAAACTATACTACAAAGCTATAGTAACAAAAATGACATGGTATTGGCACCAATATAGATATGTAGACCAACGGTATGGAATAGAAGATACAGAGACTAACCCACATAAACACAGTTATCTCATACTACACAAGCTGCCAAATATATACACTGGAGAAAAGATAGCCTCTTCAACAAATAGTGCTGGCAAAACTAGAAATCCATATGCAGCAAAATGAAACTAAACCCCTTTCTCTCACCATGCACAAAAATCAACTCAAAGTGGATCAAGGACTTAGAAATTAGACCAGAGACTCTATGCCTAATAGAGAAAAAAATAGGCCCAAATCTCCATCACATTGGATTAGGCCCTGAATTCCTTAACAAAACTCTAAAGTGCAAGAAATAAAAGCAAGAATCAATGAATGTAATGGATTCAAACTAAAAAGCTTCTCAGCAAAAGAAGCAATTCATGAGGTAAACAGAGAGCCTACATTCTGGGAACAAATTTTTGCCATACACACATAAGATAGAATACTAATCTCCAAGATATATAAATAAATCAAAAACGTTAACACAAAAAACAAACAAACAACCCAATCAATAAATGGGCTAAGGAGCTCAATAGAAACTTCTCAGAAGAAGATATACAATCCATAAACAGATATATGAAGAACTATTCAACATCTCTAGCAATTAGAAAAATGCAAATCAAAACTACTCTCAGATTTCATCTCAACCCAGTCCGAATAGCATTTATCCAAAATAGAAGCAACAATAAATGCTGGCAAGGATGTGAAAAAGGCACATTCAAACATTGCTGGTGGGACTGCAAATCAATGCAACCTATTTAGCCTATACCCTAAAGACTTCAAAAGAGCATACTACATTAATGCAGCCACTTCAATGTTTATAGCAGCATAATTCACAATTGCTAAACTGTGGAAGCACCTAGATGCCCTTTAAAAGATGAATGGATAAAGAAACTGTAGTATATATACACAATGGAATATTTCTGAGCAATAAAAGAGAATAAAATTATGGTATTTGCAGGTAAATGGATGAAATTGGAGATTATTATGCTAAGTGAAGTAAGCCAATCCCAAAAAACAAAAGGCCAAATGTTCTCTCCCATTAGTGGATGCTGATATATAAGGCGGGTAGGGGTGAAGAGCATAGCAGAAGTGGAGGAACTTTGGATGGGACAAGGAGGAGGTAGGGGACAGGAGGGGGAATGGAAGTAGCAAAAATGGTGGAATGAGATGGACATCACTACCCTAGGTACATGTATAAAGACATGAATGGTGTGACTATCTTGTTTGAAACCAGATAGATGGAAAATTGAGCTCTATATATGCATTATGACTTGAACTGCATTCTTCTGTTTTAAAAATAAATTTAAAAAAATGTACACCTTGCCAACCACTACTTTAAAATCTATTGTCTTGGACTTGGGCTGTAGTTCAGTAGTAGAACACTTACTTGCCTAGCATGCATGAGGCTCAAGATTCAATCCCTAGCACTGAGAAATAAGCCTGAGAAATGATTGAACAACTCTATTAAAATGAATTGAAAATCTAGAATAAATAGACAACATGAACACATACATCTTACTAAGCTTGGGTCATGAACAAATAAAAAACTTGAATAGATACAGTGAGGAATGAGATTTAATCAATAATAAAATATTTTCCATCAAGAAAAGCCAAAGACTAGATGGCTTCATTGCTGAATTCTGCTAAAGACCTAAAAAGAGAATTACTTCTAGTTCTTCTTAAATTTATTTTTAAAAATTGAAGAGGAAGAAATTCTTCCAAACTCATTCTACAAAGCCAGCATTACCCTAATACCAAAACCAGACTAGTAACCAGCAAAAAGAGAGAATTACAGGTGAATATACTTGATGAATACAGATGCAAGAATCCTTAAGAAAATACAATCAAACTGAATCCAATGGTACAGTAAGAAGATTATTCTAATTAATCAAGTGGGATTCATCACAGGAATGCAAGGATGGTTCAACATATGTAAATTAATTAGAATAATCCATTGCATGAACAAAATGAAGGACAAGATCCATATGATCATCTCATTAAATTCAGAAAAGTCATTCAATAAAATTGAACATCCTATCATGATAAAATGCTGAGTAAATTAAATATACAAAGAATATGACTTGGCTGGACATGGTGGCCCACACCTCAGCAGCTCGGGAGACTGAGGTAGGAAGATCAAGAGTTTAAAGCTGTCTCAGCAAAAGTGAGGTGCTAAACAACTCGTGAGACCCTATCTCTAAATAAAATACAAAATAAGGCTGGGGAATGTGGCTCAGTAGTCAAGTGCCCCTGAGTTCAATCCCTGGTACCTCCTTCCCCAAAAAACAAAGAAAAAACATGACTTAAAATAATAGTCATTTGATTTTTAAAAGCATCTATGGTATACTAAAAATGCCTATACAACCTATAAATATTTATGTTAAATGGCAACGACAAAGACCAATAAACAGCAATAAAATGTAATGCCAATAAACATGGAATAACTTTTTAAAAATTTAAGTATTTCTTTAAATGTTACTTATCACTCTATATATTTACACCTAAATGACTTGTAAAGTTTGCATTGCAGCAAATGAATATCTATCTCATCCTATCTATTGGTAGGTCAATTAATAATGTTGAATGTTAAATGTTCATTATTATTTATTTATAAATTTATTATAGATTTATTTTATCATGGAGATATTTTTTCTGGCTTTGGCTATGTGAAAATCTAAATTTATGTATTCATTATAATATCAGGCCTTCCACAATCAAATTTTTATAATATTAGTTTTATTAAACAATGACTAAGTCTCTTCAAATAATCATGAAACTAAGTGCAAACTGTCTTCAAATAAACGTTGTTCAGTATAGCTCCAGTAATTTTAAGCCCTTTCCCAATAGCTATGAACTTTCTTTTCTTAACATAACTAATGTAATACATTTCTTTCTTTTCTTGTCCTATATAACTAGTGTCTGATTGTCCTATATATTTATTCAAAAATTAGTAAACAAAAAATGAGTTTTCTGAAAGTGTTGTTTATTATCATACCAACATTTGCATGAATATAGTATGCATATCTATCTGCAAATGATACTGGCCACATAGATCAAGGTTTTTCCTAAACAATTTTCACAGTGAAATACAAATGTAAGAAAATGCTCTGTCAAAATAACCAGAGATTAAATACAAAATCAACTAAGGAGTGATAATTTTTCATTTTATAATTATATTTTATATTTAATTCCCTTAAATTAAATATATATTTAAATAATATAATACCCTCTCTGTACTCCAGTAGCTATATAATCATATGAAAGTAAATATGGTTAATTAGCACTTTCTGTTATTCAATGAAAGATCAAGAAGTAATTTTGTAATGTAATGCAAATAAATACAGTAAATACTTAAAACTTGTCTAAAGTTACTCTTTATTATACCTCTTGAAATATCTTTCAAAAAAGTTCTTATCTGTGGCCTGTAGACATCTCAAGTATAATTCTGTACAACAGAAACTATGTCAGTGTTGCTTTGATAAAGAACTCAGGTATCCAGCTTTGTACAGGGAGAGTGTTTTCTCTAGAGATCCCTTGTTTTGGTTGAGCCCGTGTGAAATCCTGCTTTTGGGGCTTTTGTTTCCCTGTGTAGATCTTCTGTGTTGGTTTTGTGGACAGGTAACACTCCCAACTCTAGATTCCTATCTCTACATTATATATTTACTTCCTCAGTCTTCATTTTTTCCATTCATTCTGTTGTTGAATAATAATCACTACTTGGATGAAAAACATAGACATTTTTCATGTATTCATTTTTATATTGATTTTAATTTGACATAAGTTCATAATTTCCTTGACAACCTAAAATAAATCTTCATAATTGTTTCCAGAAAAGAAATCATTCCTGAGTTTTTTCTTATATGATGATTGCTCTTCCATAATTCCCCATTACTTCAACCTTACTAGTAATTTGTTCCTCTTCTTTCCCATTAAACTTAGCTCCACCTTGAGTACTTCAGATGGTATGCCACCTTTCCTGTCTTAACATTTGGCACTTCAGTCCTCTGTGCTGGGGGTCTTGAGGCCTGTTCATTCACTATGCACATTGATTCTTGTAAACCATTGATGTCACAAATGGATGAGAATCAGCTGTATGAGTGCTCTCTTCATGTACTATAAATACAATAAGTTTCAGAGGAATTTGTATATTCATTCTATAATATGTGCACACACGAACATATTAACCATATTCCAAAAACTTTCTAGTAACCAACAAAACAATTATAAATAAAAGATAATGTTTTCATTTGTGAAGGGTCCATCAGTGTAAGCAAAAAATGAATTGCAAAAGACCCCTCTTGTTCCTTTGAGCAAAGAACGAAAACAAGAAAATGAGCATTGTTGAGATTTAGTGCAAGAATATTCCAAATAAAAATAGAGTAATATGAGGACCCTGTTAATGCAAACTCTTATGAGCCTGACCATATATGACAAAGAGACTGGGATAGCAGAAAAGAATGAGCAATATGGAAAATGAAATTTCTTCTTAAGAATTGCCGTTTCAAGCATTTCCATGACAGGCTCAGTTCTTGCATCAAGGAGAAAGCCTGGAATACCAATGGCTGAAAACATAACAAACAAAACAAAATTTCAGTAGTTCAAAGTAACACAGTTTATTTCTTGCTCATGTTAATGAGTGTTGTGAAAATTTAGGAATCTAGGCTGCCCAGGCTTTATCTAACACAGGCTTCAATAATCAGAGATTGAGAGAAAATAAAATGGGCATTCCTACACTGACTGATAAAGTTTGGATCACTTAGGATGATATTTCATTGTTCTTTCCACAGAGTAGTTTTGCATATGCACTGCAGGAATGGACATGGCATAGGTAGATCCAAGTAATCTTAAGGTTATATGCTTAAAAACTAAACAAGTGATTATAGATTGTACACATTTATGCCAATTAACAAAGTCTTGATGTAATATGCAGAAGGAAAGTACATAAGGAAACTTAAAACCAAATTCTAAGAAAAAAATTTGAATTTCATCTTCCAAAAACAACAACAAAACCCCAAATACTGCAAACTGTAGCTCACATCAATAGATCAATATCAAAATATTTCAATATTATGACTTATATTTCCACCTTGTAACTTAATTGTTTATATAGAATTAGTTGTCACATAGAAATCATTTTTTAATTTTCTCATAAATGCTACTTTCTGACAAAGTCATATTTACATCAACAACACTGGGATTGCTATATGTTTTTTAGAAGTAAATGTTTTTCAGCAAACTCTTTTTGCCACAGGAGCTCAGAGATTTTATTTTGAAAGATGATGTGGTTTTCTTTTCTAGTTTGTCACAGAATTTCATTAAGCTACTCTTAATGTTGTTTCCTTTTGCTTCCACATAATCCCTTCCAGTCTTGATAAGGCTTATCTACAATTGGGCTTGAGAGAACAGATGGTACTTCCTAAGAAACTGGGCTGGGTTTGCTAATCATGAGGAAACAGATAGTTGTAGATATTTCATTTTCTTCCCGGATGCATCCCCCTTTAATAGAAAGAAATGATTTCATAAAGCTGAATTTGGGTTGTATTTGTGTAAACACACCTGTTACAATTAGCCACATGAATAATTTTCCTGTTTTGTAATATTCAGAAAAAATCTATGTGCAATTAATTCTGCTTTAAATTTTCAAAAAAAGATGAAAAATACTATTTTTGCACTCCTTAGAAGTGAACTGAAATATAGCATATATGACAGTCTCTGCTCATGAAAAACAATTTTTATATCAAAAGCATGACTTTCTTCTGACAGATGTAAAAAAACTAGTTATTGAATCTGGTTATTTTTGTGATATGATTTCTTCATTTATATAATGCTTATCTAGAATCAGGATAACTGAAACTAGTGTATTTCCTTATATTCATAGAGGTATAGCTATAAAGCCAGTATACCTTGGCAAGAGTGACGATATTCTTAATATCTGCATGACTCACTTACTGTACAGTTGTGTTAACAAGAATATATGTATGTGAATATATGCATTGTTTTATTCAGCTGTTTCACTGCTGAGACCAAAAGATCTGAAAAGAACAATGTGAGGAGGAAAGATTTATTTGGAAGCTCATGGTTTCAGAGGTTTCAGTCCATAAGTATCCGACTCCATTCCTCAGGGCCTAAGATGAGGCAGACCATCATGATGGATGTATGTGCCAGAGGAAATGTGTGCTGGAAACATGGAACCAGGAAGCAGAGAGAGAACTTTGCTTAGCAAGGACAAAATATATACCCTTAAAGCACCCCCCGCCCCAGGGACCCACTTCCGCTAGCCATACCCTACTTACCTGCAGTTACTACTCAGTTAATCCCTATCAGGGGATTAATGCACTGATGAAGACTCTCATAACCCAATTGTTTCCTCTCTAAACATTCTTGTATTTTTCACACATTAGCTTTTTGGGGACAAGTGATATGTAAACCATAAGAGCAAATAAGATGAAAATAATTAGACTATTGCATTTTTATAAGGTTTTTTTCCTGATAAAAAGTCATTTATGCATTATTTTTTGTATTTGTCCCAATAAGCAAAGATCTTCTTATTATGTTCTCTGTGAAAAAATGGTAAGATAATAATTAGAGCAAATGAATTCAACATAACATTTTAATTTGTTTCATCAACTTACATTTATTTTACCTAGTTTTAGTTCCTGTAAGAGTAACACTTAAGAGCCAATCTGACTTCCATGGAAATAAGTATCAAAAAATTAAAAGACCAAACATAAACCAAATTTTCAATTTTGAAAAGTTCTGTTTCATTTTTACTATTTTTATTGTTGCTAGCATATGATTGACTCTGTCCTAAATGTTCTATAATCTTCAGCTTCCATAAGTTGAGAGTTGCTTTTATTATTCAATTAAAGTGCTAGTTCAGATGTCCTGTTTTAGCTACAAAGAACTTAGAAGTCTTTGCCCTCCTGCCCTCTCTCCCCCACGTAAAAGTCGAAAGAGCTAAAAATTCGCACACCCCCATTTTTTTTTAAAATATTTTCAAAAATTGAGGTCACAGGATATACTGTTATCCTGATCTCTAGAGAGAGATAAATACCAAACTCACAGCAAGACCATCTTCCTGGAAAAAGAAACAAGTGTAGGCAAGTAGTGGTGGGAAGAAGCACATAATGGTAACTGCTGAATTGCTGAAGGGTGAGAAGGAGAATTCCTGGGTGCCCAGTGGGGGTCTATGACACTTGAAGTTGTGTCCTCTGGAGCCCCAGCAAGTTTTTATGAAGATTAGAGGAAGATCTTCTCATTTTTTGGTTTGGCCAAGAGGAAAAGTTAACATTATGGAAAGAAACCAGGGAGAAAGTAGTAATTTTAAAACATGCTGCCATCACTGTCCACCTTGAAGGCCTTCACTCTAAGCAGAACAACTTCACCGAAACGTTACTTGACAAAGGGAAAGCAATTAGATAGTTTTAAAGTCTCTGCTCTTTCTTTCTCATGTAGGGAGTCGAAAAATAGGGTCAAGAACCACTTCTGAAAGTCAGAGGCTAGGACACAGGTCTATCAAAAAGAAACATTTAATGATAACATATAGAATACTTTCTCTGCCCAATACCTTAACTCCATGTCACCAAGGTCCCACTATAAGTGCGCAGAAATATTTTATTTAATAAATAATTATTAGAAAAAAATCAAAATACAGACAAAGGGAGTTGGGGGAAAGATCTGAGGAAACTAGATGAAATTGTAGCCTTTGGTTCCTATAATAGCTTGAATAGAACATATCAACAGATAGCAACTCCTAGCCAAATACATACAGCAGTTCACAATGTAGACCATGGTTCTAATCACTTAATATATCATGTGTGACTTTCAAAAATATTACAATGCATTCTAAAAGATAAGAAAAAATATAGTCTGAAATGAATGAGCAAGCATCAAAACTAGACTCTGGTATGACAGAGATTTAAGAAATATCAGACAAGGAGTATATTTAACTACAATAAACAATTCAAGGAATTTAATGAAAAAGTAGGCAATGTGCAAATACAGATGAGTAATGTGAGTAGAGGGATGAAAAGTCTGCACAGGATGAAAAGAATAAAGGAAATAAAAGAAAAGCACTCTAAGAAACATTAAGAAGAAGGAGATTGTTAGTAGACTGAAGATTGCAAGATATGGGTCAGTGATCTTGTAGATACATGAAAGAAACTTCCCAAACTGAAATCAAAGGTTCAAAAAGAATCCAAAGACTTAACCATATTTTGGCTAAAAAAAACCAAAAAAACAAAAACAAAACAAAACAAAACCCTTAAAACCAAAACAACAACAACAACAACAAAACAAAAACAAAGTACTCTGAAAAAACAAAGAAGTACTTTGTAGAGAAAGACACACAGACCTTAAAAGTAAAAGAATGGAAAAAATATATAGAATGTTAAGATCACATAAAGTTTGCTGGAGTAGTTATATTAATTTCATACAAGAGAGAAGAAAGAAATTTATAAGGGACAAATGGGGAGTATTTAAAGACAGGGAGTCATTTTTCCATGAAGACACTACATTAACTTACCAGCAGAACATCAAAATATTTGCGGCAAAATGTGGCATAGAGCCCTTCCAGGAATAAGAGACAGATCCATTTTTCCTGTTGAATAATTGAAACTCTTCTGCTGGTACCTGATGGATCTAGAAGGCAGAAATTCAGGGAGAATATAGTTATAATGTAAAGCAACATTAATCAAATAAATGTAAGTGATATTTAGAATACTTCATCCAGCAAAATAACATAATTACACATTTTTATCAAACTAATAGTTGACATTCACAAAGACAGTCTAAATGGTGTGCCATGAAATACATACTAACAAATTTAGTAAAATAGAAATCAAAAAGTATGTTCTCAGATGAGAAAGGTACTCAAGATAAAATCAGTTACAAAAATGTGGAAAATCCCAAGCTATTTTGATTAAGTACACATTTGAAATAATAAATAAATCAGAGAGGAAAACTCAAAAGAAATTAAGAAAAAAAGGGAATTAGTTGAAAATAAAAATGCAAGTTCTTAAAATTTATTGGATATTATGAAAATGTCACTTACAATAAAGCATCCAATATTGAATTCATATATTAAAAGAGAAAATAGCTAAAAATGATAAGATTACACATCTGGAAACAAGAGAATAAAAGAATGGAATATCCTAAGTTAAAACAAGTAAAAGCAATTAAAATTAAAGAAGAGATCAGTAAAATTATAAACAAGAAATCAATAGACAAAATCAGTGAAATCAGAAGCTGGTGTTTTGAGCAGATTAGTAATATTGATAAACCTTTTGACAATCTAATAAAAAACAGAAAATAAAAATTGTGAATATATGAAATGGAACAGAATTGCTTCTGATCTTATAATCATCAAAAGGATAACAAAGAAACAGTACAAACATCTAATGCCCCCAATTTGTTAACTTATGTAAAATATATAAATTAATTGAAAGAAACAAATTAACAAAGCTTACACAACTAGAAATAGTTTAAACTGGTCTGTATATCTTACAAAAATTGAATAAAAAATGAGTTGTATTTCAAATAAGAAAATAAGAGATTCGGATGGTTTCTTTGTTAAATCTTACCAAATATTAAGGAAGAATTTATAGTAAATGAAAAAGAACTTTATAAAATTTTGAAATATTATAAATTATACAAAGAACTACCATATAATGTGGTAATCCCACTACTGGATATATATTCCAAGGAAATTGAATTAGTATGTTGAAGCACTATCAACCCTATCTATTTATTGCAGCACTGTTCACAATAGCGAATGAATGGAATCAACCTGTGTCTATTAATGAATTAATTAATAAGAAAATATGTTATGCATATACAATGGAGTACTATTCAGTCATAAAAAGAAGAATGATATTCTATCATTTGGGACAACATGGATGAATCTGGAGGACATTATTTTAAATGAAATAACACTGGCTCAGAAAAACAGTTAACTCATTTCCTCTCATGTGCAAGCTCAAATATATCAACTTGAAATGAAAAAAAAGGTCAATTTAAATGTAAATCTTCTGAAGTCAGAAGCAAGCTATGTACTACATGATCACATTTATATGTGGAATATAAAAGCTTTATCTAATAAAATTGAGAGTGGAATGGCTGTTAACAGGGGCTGGTTGTTTTTGAGGAAGTGTGCGAAGGGAATATATTGGTTAAAAGATACATAATTCTGATAACATAGGAGTAATAAATTTAAAGAGATGAATTGTACACCAAGCTGACTATAGTTAATGCAATATATTATATACCAAAATGTAAAGTGGGTGGGTATATTGTGCTATCACTATAGTGATAACAATGTGAGACAGTGTATTTTGTAACTAGATTTAACCATTCCACGATGCATATATGAAGTTCAAAATATTCTTACGTGATAAAAACGTAACATTTTTACGTTACTAAATTTTTTTAAAAAAAAATCTGAACACTTATTGTTTATAGTAGAAGAGAAATTTGTAACTGACAGGATTCTGAATATTTTTAGGTGAATGAAACTATTCCACATGATACTGTAATTATGCATATAAGACATTAAAATGGGCATTTTTATATTTTTATGTATCAGCTAAAATAAATTTAAATAAAATTTTTAAAATCAATGTAGAATGCAGTGAATTTTATAAAATATATGGGATTTAGTAATGTATCAATATTTGTTCACTCATCATAAGAAAGGAAATACAAGAGGTCCATGATGAAAAGGGACGTGAGAACTCCATTCTATTCAACAATCTGCTCAATTTTCTGTAAATATAAAACTATTTTATACAGTAAGATCTACAAAAAAAAAAAAATAAGGTAGGGCTGGGACTATATAGTTCAGTGGTAGAGGACTTGCCTAGATGCATATTATTTTGCTACAATAAACCCAAAGGAAACAGAGAGCAGTCAGATCTGCATTTGTTTTTCTCTTTTTCTTTCTTTTTTTTTTCCTCAAAAATGAAGCACAAATTGCCCATTTCATTTTCTCTCTGTGGGAATACTCCCTGAAACCCTCTAACCTTCTGCAGCAGTTTGGATTGCTTGCTCTGTACTGAGATACAGCCATCACCCTGAGATTCTTTTTGTCTTTACAATTATTCTGGGAAATTTCACTGCTTCCTTCTGCGTTGAGCTTCTTTTTTCCTGCATTCCATGTTCTCCTCCTTCGGTTTTGGTTTGTTTTTCATTTTGATAAAACATATTTCTTCCTCAAGAGGCTTCTTAGGAATAGTTTCCTTTTTGAAATTTTGATTAATAAATGTTTTTATACTTTCATACATATTTCCTACTCTAACTAGATTTCGATTTTATGTATGCCATGACTAAACTCAGAATGGTGGAGCCTATGCTACCTTTTATCTAGCTTTCAGTCATAGTATTAAGTTTGAGTCTGTTGTTATTTTTAATGCCTTGTATTTGAACAACTATTCTGGTTTATTTGTTCATTTTTTTTCCTTTTCATGATTTGGAGGCTTGATCGAAAATACTCTGATTTTCATTAGTACTGAGAATTTATGGGCTCTTTAAAGATGGGGACTAATATTCTTTAGTTCAGAAAAGACATTTTATTAATTAACAATTTCATCCTTTATGTTTTCCCTATTCTTTGTTCTGATTTTTTTATGTTTCAACATCTCCAATTAATTGCAAATTATTAAAAATATAAATATATTTTAGCCCATTTTTTGGTTTCTTTGATATTTAATTTCCTGGGCAATTTCCTCTATATTATCTTCTAATCTTTGACTATCATAGTTTAAGTTTTCAAGAGTCTTTTCTTGTTTTCTTATTGTTCTCTTATATAGATTCTTGTCCTCGTATCATGATATAATATATTCAAATTCTCCAAAATTTATTAATTATATAAGATTATAATTTTTGAGAGTTTTCTGGTTCATATTTTTAGTTCTGAGTTTCTTGTGCAGAATATCAAGGATATATTATTTTAATTCATTTGAAACATACTGCCTTGTTGTCACAGAAAAGTAACTATTTTCATGGCAGATGCTGTGAGTGGACCTCCCATTACCTGGGAATAGGGACTCCTTTGACATATCAGATAAGGAAAGACTAGTAGCACATAATCAGCCCTATGGGTAGAACAGAGAATGGAGAATTGATGTTGGTACATGTTTAAACAAATAGATGATACTGACATATTTCTCAATCAAGTATTATAGAGCTAGACATATAAGAATCTAGCCTTAAAAAATATCTTTCTATTTTCAGGCATAGCTACATTCTCTGAGGATTGTCAGAAATATTTTGGATGTATGCTCCCTGAAAAGAATGGAATTATTCCTAATCTATGTGTAAAATGACTCAAAATAATTGAAATTTGAGGCATTAATTTATTTATTAATTCACTCTCTAGTCAATAATTGATTATCTACTTTGTATGACTAATAATGTTATGCAATTGAGATTCAATGATGAAACAACTGAGATTCACACTGCATCCACAAGGAAATGACAGTCCAGTAGAAAATAAGTTCAATGAACAAACTGATTAATAAAACACACAATTGCAAATTGCAATGAAGAATTTTCATTTTGATCACATATCAGAGGAGGATAAAATATGAGACAGATAGATATTTGAATTAAGAACTAAATAGTGAGTTAGAAATAACTTGACAGGCCAGGCAGTGTAGAGCATGCCTGTAATCCCAGCAGCTCAGGAAGCTGAGGCAGGAGGATCAAGAATTCAAAGCCAGCCCTAGCAAAAGCAAGGCACTAACTCAGTAAGACCCTGTCTCTAAATAAAATACAAACTAAGGCTAGGGATATGGCTCAGTGGTCAAATGCCCCTGAGTTCAATCCCCAGTATCCCCTACCCATCCCCCTCCAAAAAAAGAAATAACTTTACAGAGTGAGAAAAGAGAAATTATTTTATTTCCAGGGAACAGGTGGTAAAAGAGTGAAAAGAAGAGGATATTGAAGGGACTAAAAGAAGATCATTGTGTGTTTTAAATGAAGAAATCAAAAAGGGTAGATAAGGCTAAAGAAGGTAAAGATGTTAGAATTATGTAGTATATTGTATAATAAAGTAATACTTCAGATTTTTATCTCAAGCATTATATGAGCAACAGAATGAATTATTTACCTTATATACATTATTAAGACATTTAAGACTGAGGCATAGAACCACAAGTTCAAAGCCAGCCTCAATTTAGTGAGGCCCTGTCTCAAAATAAAAACTAAAAAGGAATGAAACCAAGCCCTGGTTTCAATCTCTGGTGAAAAAAAAAAAAAAAAAAACCAAAAACAAAAAACAACAAAAAACAGATAAAGATGATAAAGGGAGTGTTATAAAATGACAAATACCCCTGAATCCAAACACAATATTGGAATTTTGGCATCATTTACATTGCTTTTCTTAGTCTTAGTTTCCATGAATGGGAATAATATGTCTTTAGATTGTCTGAAATCGAATATCAAATTAAAAGTACATATGAAATATATTAGAAATAAATTACTTGTTTCAAGTTAAAACAGTGAGTGTTCTAGATTAGAATCTGATAGTCATAGGTAGATATGGATAAAGATAGGTTACCAGAACACTCTATTCAATTAAATTTCTGAAAATACTCAATTCAATTAAATCTTCTGAAACTACCTTCTAAAATCTGCTCACAAATCAATCACCTTGATTCTTTACACAAAATACAGTAGTAATAGGATAACAATTGTAAATATTGGTGTCTTTATATTATTTTCACCAGAAAAGAGAGAGATTTTATAATATAATTTTTTTTTTAACAAAAAAGGATGAAGGTTCAGTATTTCTTGATTTTCTTTTTAAATACACTCCTCTTCAAGATTCATTGTTTCAGACCACTAAACAACTTGTTGACATATGATATGGAACACTTGGACCTAGTGGAAGAAAGGAAGTGTTTAATGTCCCTGAATTGTACTCAACAGAAAGAGATCAGACAGATCAAGTGATGTAATTTATAAAACAGAAAGTAGCTTCTTCTCACTAACCTGATAATTATATCAGCTCTGATTCTTCTTAAAGAAACACATACGTATATTTCTCCTGGTACCATAGCATGTGTATTATAAAGGAAGCAATTTATACCATTAAACACAAAGAGCTGCCTTAAAAGATACATTTAAACATATTTGAAATTAAAATGATGCCAAAGTAATTTCTCTTAAATGAGACTGATATTTGCCATTATCATGATTTCATTCATGATGACTTCTAAGATCTTTCTAAGGAGTTTTAGCTTTCTGCTTGAAATGTAAAGAGTTTTACTATGCAGGCAGATAATGTAGCCTCTGTGTACTTAGATTCCAGGATTATTAGAGAAGTATCTGGATCCCAAAATTCTTTCTTCTAAGTGCTATTAGATAACATTAACTTGGCTAACAAGCATTAGAACTTATAATAGAAAAAAAATCCCTGGAAAATGAGAAATGTGGAAATAATTTTTATATTCAAATATAAATTCATGTTAAACCTTTTATTTCACAGGGAAGGAAATACTAAAAGAACAATATCAAAATTAAGATGTACTACTGTGAATACCAAAACAGGAAAGTAAGGAGCACTGCTTTAGGATGGATCTGAAATGTCCCCATAAAATCCCATATGTTAAAGACTTGGTTCCTAGGCCATTGTTCTACTGGGAGGTGGCAGAAACTTGAGGAGATGGGACTTAGTGGAAGGAAGTTGGGTCACTGGATGTGTCCCTGAAGAGATACTGGTACACACAGTGCCTTCCTCTCTCTCTCTGTTTCCTGGCTGCCATGAGGTGAGCTGTCTTCCTTCCTCCTTCCATATGCTTCTGTCTGCCAAGATGTACTGTTTCACCACAGGCCAAAAAAGCAACAGGGCCAAGTGACTGGACTGAAAACTCTGAAACTGTGAGCCAAAATAAACCTTTCTTCATTATTTTGTTTTCCCCCAAAGTCACACACAGAAGTTTATTAAAGAAAGTGGAATAGGACATGGTGGTGTAGGCCTGTAACCTAGTGGCTTTGCAGTCTAAGGCAGGAGGATGGCAAGCTCAAATTCAGCCTTGGCAATTTGGCAGGCCCTAAGCAACTCAGTGAGAATGTGTTTCTAAATAAATTATAAAAAAAGGCTGGGGAGCTGGGCACAGTGGTGCATGCCTATAATCCCAGCGGCTCAGAAGGCTGAGGCAGGAGGATTGCAGGTTCAAAGCCAGCCTCAGCAAGAACGAGGCACTAAGCAACTCAGTGTGACCCTGTCTCTAAATAAAGTACAAAATAGGGCTGGGAATGTGACTCAGTGGTTGAGTGTCCCTGAGTTCAATGTTCAAACCCTAGTAGTCCCCTCCTTAAAAAAAAGGGCTGGGGATGTGGCTCAGAGGTTGAGAGTCCCTGGGTTCAATCCCCAGTACCACTGCCACCCCAAAATGTAGATATATATTAAAAGGAGAATGGGGACAATATCAAGAGGTACCTCTGTTGATATATTAAGGAATATGCACTCAAGGGAGAATGCAGGCTATCTCCAGAGGAAGAGACAGAACTTTTTGTCCTTTTAAGTTGATTATCTTGGGTATTATTATTGTTATTATTATTGTTGTTGTTGTTGTTATTAGTAACAGTAACAGAAAGCTGACTAACATGCAAATAAAATTATTATTAACAGTAACAGAAAGCTGACTAACACAAAATAAAATAGAATTTTGGAAAAAAATTTCTAATTTTGGATGTTATGCTGTTAGGTTTTTTTATGTCATTACAAAAGGTAGTCCTTGAAAATTCCAATTTTGTAAAAAATTAAATATTTATATATGTATATGTAGTTTGCTAATTTTTCCTGAAAATTATGAATAACATGAAGTTTTTAATATTATTTTTCAGGGTCTCATCTAAAAAAGCAGTTGCAATAAAAAAGGGGCATTTGGAAATGCCAAGTAAACTAATGAAGATTGCTGAGAAATGTACTTCTTGGATATAGATATAATTATGGGTACTTCCTGGGTTAAAGGAAAATTTATGCCAAACCGAGGAGATAATCTTATCCTGAAACCAGTACAAGCAACCTTTTTTTACCACAGTTTATAGCTTTGGGATGAGATGAACAGTAAAATTTAAAATGCTACTTATTTAACATTATAATAGTATATTCTAACATAATTCTAGATGGAGGAATATCCTTTAGTGCAAACTCAATATACAACCCTGTGGCCACCTCACAAAATGTACCCATTTCCCATGGGGCAATAACGTCTACCTCTGTAGATACTAGAATTTTGTGAAGACAAATACATAAAAATGATGATTTCTTCGATAGGCAACTGATTAAATTCAATTTTAAGGCATAATTTCTTTGGCTTAATTTTCATTTTGTTTATCTCTTTCATGTGATATTTAGATAAAACATTTCTTTTGTTTATATAATGAGATAAATGAGATGTCAAAACTCTTAAATCATACAATGTTTATAATAAATTCCTAGAAAATTAACCTCATTTGACTCAGGCATATCACCTGATTTTGTAAATGATTTTGTAAATGATTTTGTTGCTGTTAATGTTTTTGACTGGAATGTTTTCCAAAACTGGCAGAGATTCCCTAAGAAATTTGAGTCAGTAATGGATTTACTGATATTAGAGCCATAGAAAGGATAACAGCCATTTTGCCCAAGGTATGATGGCCTTACTTTTTTATTTACGAGTCACTGGCTCTGCTGGAAAACAAACAGCTGCATCAGTATCTTCCTGGATATTAAAGTCACTTTTATTGATGCATTTGAACTTGATATATCATCTCATAGGGACACTGCAAACAAAGCTCCAGTAAATATACAATTTATTAGCAAGCAACTTTTTTAATGAAAATGTCTGCTGTATGTAAAAGAAGCTACAAATGTCTGTTTGGAAACCATTCATATTCTGTTTTCAGCTATGTGGTAGTGTGAGGTTTCCTCAGTTTTGCTTTTTATCTTTCTCTTTTAAAATCCCTGGAAGATGATTATTGATCTCTCTTTTACAAGCAGTATGTATTTGGGATATTATGAATGGGCTATGGAAAT
Source organism: Geosciurus inauris (assembly GCA_004024805.1). NCBI lineage: Eukaryota > Metazoa > Chordata > Mammalia > Rodentia > Sciuridae > Geosciurus > Geosciurus inauris. The sequence continues at coordinate 35,331 of PVHX01016371.1, forward strand.
GCACCTCCAACACAAATAAGGTCTATTCATTTTTTAAGTAGAGTTAACAGAATAAAATGTCATATTTAGGTTACTGATGTAAAATTGGAAATTATTTGGATCCTTAGTTTATCATCAAGAAAAATTTAATACTCAAAATGAAAAAGAAATACCTCATGCTATTATTAATCACTCAAAAACTCTTTTCTCTTGCAATAGGGACAATTTAAACTTTGGCTTTTGTCCCAAATTGGATGGAAAAAAACCAGAAAATTTAATTCATTATATTTTCCTGTTTTATTTACTTATATTTTTTATACTGGGGATTGAAGCGGGAACATTTTACCACTAAGCTACATGAACTGCTAAACTAGTGACTTTTTTATTTTTACTTTAAGACAGGATCTCACTAAGTTGCTGAGTGTCAAGACCCTAAGTTGGTGAGACTGACATTGAATTTGTGATCTACTTGCTTTTCCAACAGGTTCTGGGATTGCAAGGGTGAACCACAATGCCTGGTAGTTCTTATATTATTTTTTATAAAATAATTGATGTATACCTCTTAAAAAGATATTCAATTAATCTCAATATTCTGTTAGAACCAAGACATAAATGTTTCTTCAGAAACCCAGAAGTTTCCTTTAAAAATGATTTATATTGCAAAATAAGTAAAACGTAAATTTTTTAAAAAGGTAAAACATAAGATGTTAATTTTATTTCAACAGAGAGAACTATAGTTATATGAATATAAAATAATACTGAACTCCATTGTAAACATGACTCTGTGAGTCATCATTTTCCTTTTGTCTTCTGGAAATCCAGTAAAAGCAACTAGAAAAATATAAGCAAACAATAACAATAAAATTGTGGTCAAGAGCATTTTTAGTGAAACTGGGAAAAAGATGGAATTTATGTTTTTGAAGAGGGCCTTGATACAGATAATCAAGTAACTTACTCCTCACCCTGATCCAGTTGGATTAAGGGAAACATAGGCAACATGACTGTGTAAAGAACTATGAGAAGCATCCATGTGGCCTCTGAGATACGAGAAAATGGAAAGGTTCCCTAGATACTTTTTCAACTCATCCCCAAAGAACTCCTGCAAATAGTCAAGCCAGAAACTCCAATTTATTACTACTAGTTCTACAGAGAATCTAAAACTGTGGACGGTGTTGAGGTCCAGAAAATAACACTCCAGAGCACAGTGCCTTGATGTGCTGAATACTTTGAATTGAAGGAATGGAGTTCGGAAGCAAGATCCTTATGACCTTTCTCTGTTCTTTATCCACCTCCATTTTCTCCTCCAAGGCAAGCCAAAGACCCTAGAATCCCTCTTCACTAAGGAAGGACATAGAAAGTAGAATTATTCTAACAACAGCTTGCCTTTCAGTGTAAGAGCTGTCCATACTAATGTTCCCTCTCCTGCCTTATCTGAAAGCAGATCATAAGCTCCTCACTTCAGGGGTCTGCTACATAACTAGGAGGAAGAATAGCACATAGTCAGACCAAGATGAATCTGAATGGATTGACCTTTCTGAGGTCTATCCTCTTTTATCATTAGGTCAACCCTTTTGGTATTATATTTCTATACAGATACTCACTTTTTATCAAATCTAAGCATAAAAAGAGGTCATTTTCCCCTTGGTTTAGAATTTTCATTCTGAAGGCTCTTGTACCATGTGAAACATCAGTTTTAAAAATTCTATTATGCTTTTGTCTTGTTAACCTGTGATTTGTTATATGAAGAATGGCCAAGACCCTTATGATAGGTAAGGGAAGGAATTTCATATTTCTACCCGTATAATAAAAGACCATTTTTAGTGTAGAACTTAAAAGAAAGGATCAAAATTTACTAACAGATGATGAACACTACAAAACAATACACAAATATTGACAGTGAAAGTGAAATCTTGATGAAATATTTTATATTAATTCTTAAAAAATAAATGTAACTTTTACTTCAATAGAAAATTGAGAGAGAATAGAGTAAACAATGAAAATATAAAATATGTGATGTATTAGTCCTTAGGAAAAAAGAGGAAATAAAATGATCATGCATAATGACAAAGATGGATAAATACCTGGAAGAAAATGATTCTGGGGTAAGCAATAGAAACAGAAGAGATACTGAATTTAAAATTATAATTAACAGGTGAAAAAAATGAAGATATGCAAACTATATCATGATATAAATATTGAAAAAATGAAGAAAGGAATGAAAGAGTGAAGGGAGGAAAGGAGAGGAAAGATTATGGAGTCCATTGATTTTACCTCTGCTAGTCACTATACCTGAAGCTGTATTTCTAATCAGAAATAAAAGCCCAGAATAAATGTGATGTATTTTAGCAGAAGTACTGGCAAGACAGAAGATATTTCAGTGCCCCGAAAGAAAGTAAGCTGTGGCAGCATAGAAAAAATAAATAAATCTAGGAATTGTATCAGTTCTTCGGAAAAATGGGAATAAGGATTTGGTAGCATCTGTTCTGGAGATGATGCATAAGACCCAAAGTGGAGGTCTCAATATTCATCAGATGTGCATATTCACAGAGAAGTTAGTATGAAAAAAAGAAAGCAAGATACACAAATTATCATTATATACAGGTATTACAAATATAAGAATGTAAAATCTATATATAAGGTAAGAGAAAATTAGTTTTAAAAATCTAAACTGAATTTTTTATTTTTTAAAATTAGTGTCTTGAAAAAACCCTAACATAATCTATTTTTTTTCCCATTTGCAATGTTTACTTCATTCTGCTTGTGTTAGTGAGCTTTTCATCACTGTGACCAAATTACCTGGCAGTAACAACTTAGAGGAGAAGTTTATTTCAGATTCATGATTTCAGCGGCTCAGTCCCTGGTTGACCAACTCCATTGTTCTGGACCCAAGACAAGGTATAACATCATGCAGAGCAGAAGCACAAGGTAGAGGAAAGCTTCTCTTCTCATAGCATCCAGGTAGCAGAGAGAGTAAGGGGATAGGGTTTCAGGAAGATAAATCCTTCCAGGGCACATGCCCAGTGAACTACCTACTCCAGTCATATCCCACCTGCCTACAGTTACCATCCAGTCAGTCCATTCAAACTGGAGTCCATTCAATCAGTGCACTGATTAGATTACAACTGTCATAATGCAATCTTTTCACCTCTGAATATTCCTGAATTACTATGTGAGCTTTGGGGGGACAACTAACATCCAAATGATATTTCTAAATTAAAGAGAAAGAGAGACAGACAATATCGAATAAGTTAACTTTTGGTGAAACTGTGGAAGTTGTTATTCTAGGAATTACAATATACATATATTCTTAAATTTTTAGTGTTATTTATGGTGCATGTTACTCCCCTAAAAGTAAAGTGTAAGATGTTGCGATAATTTAAGTACATTTACTGTGTATTCCATCCTGTATTCTTTAGATTTAAGGATTATTCTAATACAATAAACATCCCATAGGACATGAATATAGGTTTCTCTTGTGAAATGATAATTTTAGTGTATTAAAAAATAGTTGTCTGAGATTATCGTTTTTTAAACAAAAATTTCTATTTACTTGAAATTTATCATTTTGATGCATTTATTTATTTCCTAAATATTAGAAATATTATCATCAAGGTGTCCAGTTGGGGTCCAGGTCTTTGGTTTCCTGAAGCAAAGTGAGAAATCCAGAAATAACAGAGTACGGATTTATTGAAGGTGAAGATAGCACTCTGCTGGGCAGAACAGAGTGGGCCAAGGGGGAGAGAGAGAAAGGCTCAAAGCACCACTGTCTGGAAGTTAAGTTTTATATCTTAAACTGTGGGATATTCTCTTTCCTATATAGACCTGATTTAAAACTTACCCCATTCTCTCCCACTGGTTATCTAATGATACCTGATTAGAATATTTTCCAACACCCCCACCACTGGTTACTTTAGAAAACTTAATTAGAATACTGCCCACTTTAATTGGTTATTTTAAAACTTGAACCTGTGGCAGGAGTTGTTATGGTGATAAGTCCTGAGTGGTAGAGTTGTCATTTTAAAGGGATTTATTATAAACAGGGACAGGACTTGTCTCCTTGTCTTGTCCTTCAGCGACTTCTTTCTAATACCCTGTCTCTTCCATCCTGGTGTCCCTGAACGACTACCTAACAGAATCTCTATATGGTATTCACTTTCTTTCATTCAGCCCGAATAAGTACATTTAACATTATTTTTTTAAATGAAATTCTATGAACAGCAAATTTTCTACATTCTCTTTTAAAAACATTCTTAGTTTGCTTTTGTTTTTAGGAATATTTTCACAATTTCTAGCTTATGATTTACTTTCAATTTAAATTTTAGATATTGTTTCATGGTTTTGAGTTATTTTTTTCTAATAAACTAGATTTCAAACAGGAAATTTATCTATGCCTTCAGCAACTGACTATGATAAGCTGAAACATGGCTTCTGTCCATTCTATTCTGCTTGGGATCTCTGAGATTCTTAAATCTCAAAATATTTGCCATTTACCATATTTAGAAAAATATTTAGTATTTGTTTTTCAAATATACTTTTTCTTCTGTCTTCTTTCCCTTTCTTTTCTACTTCTAGAACTCCATGTTAAATCATATGGTAATCTACATGATAGGTTCCTGATATTTGCTGAAGCTGTATTTTTTCCACTGTTTTCACTATTTCTCAGATCAAATGATTTATGTTGACCTATCTTCTGGTTTATAGCTTCCTTCCTCTATCATCTACATCCTGCTATTAAACTCCTCTGGAGATTATTTACAGATATTATATTTATAGAGACTGTATTTCCCTTTGATCATTTAATATTTTTATTTCTCTGGAAAGATGCTTTCTCATTTCATTCAATATGAACGTAGCTGCCTCAATATCTGTGTTTGCTAACTCCAACAAGGAGATCATTGTTCTTAGTTAAATCCATTTCTTACTAAGATTTGCTCATTCTTCTAATTATTTTATATTTATATATTGAATATTTTAAAATTTTAACATGACATAGACCTGGGATTGTTCTATATTACTCTGAAGATTTGTTTATTTTTTTATTAGACATTTACTTGGGGGGGACGGTTCCAAGATAGTGGCCTAGACAGTCCACTCTGTGCTAGGCTCTCAGGGACCAAGGCTGGAAGTGGTGGAGGCGCCGTTTTCCAGCCAGCTTCCTGGAATCATTCTGTGGCTCAATATCCCACGCAGGAATTTCGCTCGTGCATGTGTGAGCACAGGATCACTGGGAGGCAGCGGTAGCTGGGAGGCGTGGCTTCGGCGCTGGCCAGCAGAAAGCAGTTGCAGCCGGGGTCCTTGGCCCAGGGCTCAGGCTCTCCGAGACCGAGACTGGAAGTAGCGGGGTGCCATTTTCCAACCAGTTTCTTGGCATCTCTCTGCGGCTTACCGCCTCACGCAAGAGTCTCGCTTGTGTGTGTGAGCGCAGGGCCACCGGGAGGCAGCGGTAGCTGTGAGGCGTGACTTCGGCGCTGGCTGGCAGAAAGCAGTTGCAGCCGGGGGCCTCAGCCCAGGGCTCAGGCTCTCTGAGACCAAGACTGGAAGTAGTGGGGAGCCATTTTCCAACCAGTTTCTTGGCACTTTTCTGTGGCATACCGCCCCATGAGTCTCGCTGGTGTGTGTGAGTGCAGGGCCACTGGGAGACAGCAGTAGCCGGGAGGCGCGACTTTGGCGCCAGCTGGCAAAAAGCAGTTGCAGCCGGGGGCCTCAGCCCAGGGCTCAGGCTCTCCGAGACCAAGACTGGAAGTAGCAGGGTGCCTTTTTCCAACCAGCTTCTTGGGCAGCTCTCTGCGGCTCACCGCCCCACGCAAGAGACTCACTTGCGTGTGTCAGTGCAGGGCCACCAGGAGACAGCGGTAGCCAGGAGGCGTGACTTCGGTGCCGACCGGCAGAGTGCAGTTGTGGTGGGGGATCCGGCCCAGGGCTCTGGCACGGAGTTTACCCTGGGCGTGCCAGGCCTGCTTCTGCACAGGGTGCCTGGCCCCAGCGCCCACCCAACCGCGAGAGACTGCTAGCAGTTGCTACTGTGGACTGACTGTCTCCTGAGAGGAACCCCAGCTATTGTTCTTTGTGGACCACCTTCTAACACGGCAGAATGTCCTACACACCAGGGGGCGCAGGTGAACACCTGGGAGCAAACCTTGGCCACGGTGGAACAGCGACTCCACCAGCAGCCCAGAGTTTCACCTTGGCCTGCGACCAGTACCAAGGATACCAGCCGGGAAACACCAGCAAACAACGGACAACGCCACCTACTGGAGGAGAGGTAACGAAACCCTGCAGGGAAACTATAACCATATAGGAGTTAAAACTGTAAAACCTTGGATCAGCAGAGCTAGAAGGAAAGACACAGAAACATATGAGAAAACAAGGGAAGAAAGTGACTCAAACAAACCAAGATACTACACTACTGGAATCCATGGTCTATACAGCAGGAGGAATGACAAAACAGGAATTCAGGATGTACATAATTAAAATGGTTGGTGACATAAAGAATGATATAAGAGAGCAAACCCAGTCAGCAATAGATCACTTTGATAAAGAGATTCGTTGGCAAATACACGAAGTAAAAGATCACTTTGATAAAGAGATACACAGGCAAATACTGGAAGTAAAAAAATCACTTTGATAAGGTGATAGAGATTCTGAAAAGGAACCAAACAGAAATCCTTGAAATGAAAGAAACAATAAACCAAATCAAAAACTCAATAGAAAGCATCACCAGCAGATTAGACCACTTGGAAGACAGAACATCAGATACTGAAGACAAAATATTTAACCTTGAGAATAGAGTTGACCACACAGTGAAGATGGTAAGAAGCCATGAACAGAACATCCAAGAGCTTTGGGACAACATTAAAAGACCAAACTTGAGAATTATTGGGATAGAAGAAGGCATAGAACACCAAACCGAAGGAATGAACAACCTATTCAATGACATAATATCAGAAAACTTTCCAAATATGAAGAATGAATTAGATAATCAAATTCAAGAGGCTTACAGGACACCAAATGTTCAAAATCACAACAGACCTACACCAAGGCACATCATAATGAAAATTCCTAACATTCAGAACAAGGAGAGAATCTTAAAAGCCACAAGAGAAAGGAATCAGATTACATATAAGGGGAAACCAACTAGGATCACTACAGACTTCTCAACATAGACCCTGAAAGCAAGAAGATCATGACAAAGCATATACCAAGTGCTAAAAGACAGCGGATGACAACAAAGATTCTTATATCCAGCAAAATTAAGTTTTAGATTTGAAGATGAAATAAAAACCTTCCAAGATAAACAAAAATTAAAAGAATTCACAGCAAGAAAACCGGCACTACAGAACATTCTTGGCAAAATATTCCATGAGGAGGAAATAAAAAACAATAACAAAAACTTGCAGAGGGAAGAGCTACACTAAAGGCCAATCAAAGGAGAAACCCAGTCAAGTTAAAAACTAAGAATAAACCAAAATGTCTGGAAATACAAACCATGTCTCCATAATAACATTGAATGTCAATGGCCTAAACGCAGCAATTAAAAGACACAGATTGGCAGATTGGATTAAAAAAAAAGACCCAACAATATGCTGCCTCCAAGAGACTCATCTCATAGAAAGAGATACTCACAAATTGAAGGTGAAAGGATGGAAAAAAATTTATCACTCACATGGACTACGTGAACAAGCAGGAGTTTCCATCCTCATTTCAGATAAAGTAGACTTCAAACCAAAGTTAGTGAAAAGGGATACAGAAGGTCATTTCATACTGCTCAAGGGAATCATACATCAACAAGACATAACAATCTTAAATATCTATGCACCAAACAATGGGGCAGCCATGTTCGTCAAAGAAACCCTTCTCAAATTCAAGAACCAAGTAGATCCCAACACAATAGTATTGGGCAACTTTAACACAACTCTCTCACCACTGGTCAGATCTTCCAAACAAAAACTAAACAAAGAATCTACAAGGCTTAATAGAACAATCAATGGTCTAGACTTAACTGATATATATAGAATATTCCATCCATCAACAAGGAAATATACGTTTTTCTCAGCAGCTCATGGATCCTTCTCCAAAATAGATCATATGCTATGCCATAAAACAAGTCTTAGCAAATACAAAAAAATAGAGATACTACCCTGCATTCTATCTGACCATAATGGACTGAAACTAG
>PVHX01016372.1:0-32674 GCA_004024805.1 Geosciurus inauris
TTGTATGTGGTGCTGAGGATCGAACCCAGGGCCTCACGCATGCGAGGCAAGAGCTCTACCGCTGAGCTATAATCCCAGCCCATGACAGCTATTTTTAATACTTAGTTTAAAAGAGCTAAAATTCGACTCTTACATGATTATCCTACAGGTATATATTTTCCTACTCAGAAACACTATGAACGTCCCATGCCACTTCACATATGGGATGTGGACATCTGATTTGGGGCATCTGTTGGAGTCCTGGAACCAATGAGATTCAGATCTCTCATAGGTATTACAGCTTGTTATGTAGTATGATACCTTAAATGATTCTAACTCAGTCATTCAGTGTGTGTGTACTCTTTTTAAACCCTTTCAAATTGAACATAGCATTGTCATTTATAAATGGACGTCTTATTAATTTTTTGGGGAAAAGTTGAGTAACATTCTAAAACATGACATTGAATACAATATACATGAAAGAATATCTTTTCTATATTTTATTTCACAGCTTCACAATATTGGTGTGTCATGGTTTTCTTGACTGTTCTCTAATGAGGAGTCTTCACACAAATCTCTGGTTCTTTAGCACTTCTCTGAGGGGAACTGTCTGCAGGTGTGCGTTGGAGAGCTCTGAGCTCAGGCAAGAGCATGGAGGAACACCACTGTCAATCAGGGTTTCCCACTCGCGGGCTTTGAGCTGCCTCTTAAAATGCTTCCAATGTTTCCTCTAGGGATTGCTTTGCTCTATTCCTCAGATAGTGAAGAGTTTCTTTTCCCTCACTTCCTGACAATTTTACCTTTTTTTTTCATTGCTTCAGGCCATTGCTTCAAGTCATATCATCTTCTGAGACTATGAATAATTTGTTCCCTTCAATTATATTGTTACCTTGAAGGTATTTATAGGCTGTGATCAAGTCCCCTGCAGTCATTGCTTTGGCAGACTTTATACATTTAGCACTCACCACCTCTCCTCATGTTTTATCTTCTTGCCTTTGTGGCATTCCTTTTTTGTGTGCCTATCTTTGTAGCAGCTCTGATATTTCAATATCCTTCCTAAACTAGAGAGGTCAGAATAGCACATCATATCCCAGGTATATCTGTGAGTATCTGATTTCAGAGAGGGAGGAATCAAGGGAGAGGATTATCTCAAAATTGAGCTTCATTTATTTTGTGACTCAGAAAAATAGACAAAATGATAGAGAAAGCTCACAGGGCACTGTCAACATGTTTCCATATATTTTAACATACTGCTAGAATAATCCTAGAAGCTTAAGGGAGAAATTATTTTTCTGAGAAATTATTTTTGCTTCCGTTAACTGCTTAAATCTGTCCTTTACAGTAAGATTGTTTTTAAAAAATCCAGGCTTCAAATAAGATTATATAATAAGATGGATGTTCGTTTTTTCCCATAGTACACAAACTCTTAAACCTATGTTATTATTATTATTCCTATTTTTGTGCTTTAAAATAAAAAAAATAGTATTAAACATTTCATTTTAGGAAGAACGAGTCAAATTGCTATATATACCAGCTTAACACTTGCTTTACATTTCAGTCCAGGTCTTTCAACACTGATAGCATTTCTTTTTCTTTTTAATGATGAGCTATTATTTTTTTATATCTTTATTTATTTTATGTGGTGCTGAGGATCGAACCCAGTGCCTCACGTATGCGAGGCAAGCGCTCAACCACTGAGCCATAACCCCAGCCCCCTGATAGCATTTCATCAGTGTGGTAAATAGAGAATGATCTCAGGGGGCACTGTGCAGATCCATGGCCCAGTTTAACTCTCTAGTGCCATGAATTTAGTGCCAAATACTTTTTCTTATTCATACATATTAGAAAAAAATTCAGGTATACATCAGTTATATGTATGCATATATGTATATGTGAATATAGCACACAAGTTTACATTACAAAAGATATAGAAACATCAGAAATTTATTTATTCATTCATTTATTTTTGTGGTATTAGAGATTGAACCCAGGGACACTCTACCTCTGATCTACATGTCCAGCCCTTTTTCATTTTTTATTTTGAGACAGTCTCATTAAGCTGCTAAGGCTGGCCTCAAACTTGTGATCCTCCTACCTCAGCCTTTTGAGCAGCTGAAATTCCAGGCATGCAGCACAGTACCTAGCTAATATCAGGGTTTTAAAAGATAAAAATAAACAAAGAGATGTTTTAATATTTTTGTCCAAACCCCTATGAGCCAATGGTGGCAACCTCTGGGGATGCCTGCCAACACTTGAGATCGTTGCTCAGGTGGGATTGTCATGGTGAAAGAGTAAGCCACCATTCCCAGTAGAAAGCCCAGCATCAGCCCTTGAACGCTGGAGAGCAGTACTTAAGGGAATATAATTGGCCCTTCAAATTCTTGGGTTGCATGGGAACAAAGGATAGAGAATATTTGAGAAAAAAATTTTGCATTTACTGAACATGTACAGACATTTTTCTTGCCATTATCCCCTAAACAATACAACATAACAACCATTTATATAGCATTTACATGATACTAGGTAATATAAGTAACTCAGAGATGATTTAATGCATACAGGAGGATATGCATAGGTTATATGTACGTCCCATGCCACTTCACATATGGGATATGGACATCTGCTGATTTGGGGCATCTGTTGGAGTTCTGGAACCAATTGTGTTTAGTTCAAATGTTCACTGTGGATATGACGACATGGAGGCCAGAGGCTGACATCTCAAGGTTGCAGAGTCAGATAATGAGAAAGCTAGGGGTGAATGCCAGGCTCCAATGCATATAAGGAATTCCATGCTTCTGTTTTAGCCGGAACCTAACGCAAGTGGGGCCTAAGTTCCTGGATAATGAAGAGGAGAGACTGAGTTAGCTGATGACAGGTTGTGTTTAATATAAAATAGTTTTGCCTAAGTAATCTCTTTCCCTTCACATTCCTTTTAGTATACTCTCTACAGGATCCGATCCCCCCCTTTTTTTCCCTCTCCTCTCCTATCTCCCACACCCCAACTTAAACTCCAAACCTTCTGATTCAATAACATATCTTTTTGACAATAACACTGGCTCTAGAATCAGAAAGCCTGAGTTCAGGTGCTGACTGTCACTTAAGTTTTCATTTGTTGAAAACCTGGGGCAGTAAAGTTCCATGTAGGTTCGTGTAAGCATTAAATGAGATGATGCCTTTAAAACCCTCAGTCCCTCAGCAGAGTCCCATCCTAAAGGCCTTTAAATGTTAGCTGCTATGGTTATTATTTTTTATCATAATTTTTCTTAAATGCTTTAAGTGCATTCCTCTATATAATTTCATTTTATTTTTTAGCATGCCCCTATACTATATAAAGAGAAGCATTTTCCCACCAACTTTACTAACTTGTTTAGGGCCCAAATCAGTCCCAAATCCCAAGAGAGACTCCTGACCCAGTTTCCTATATGAACAGCATTTCCTTTCTAGATAGAGCAATGATTTGCAACCCCATAAAACTGAGCAGGAAGGAAGACTCCATCATTTTCCTTCTCTTTCCATTTCCCCAAAGCCTCTCCTCTCTGCACATGGAGCTCTTTCCTCCAGAGTTGTCCCCTGCCTGAGATGATGGCAGCAGCAGGGTTAAAGCACTCTCCCTTCACAGACCTCACCTCTCAGCTGTACAAGAGCCTGTATTACAACCTTCATGACTTTGGCCCCTACCTGGCTGGCCCCGCCCTCTCAGAGTGATTCCATTTCCTCCAGCTTTCAGCATCCGGGAGTGTTATTCAATGATAAGGGGCTTTCTTGCCTTTAGTATATTGTGCAAGACTGAGAAACAATGAGTGTTCTGTCACGTTAGAGGGCATGTTAGCTGATTATGGGAACTTGGTATCAGAGAGAAGATCATGTGACAGGACTGCAATGTGGAGCTGCCTCCCTTCCCCAGAGAGTTATTAATGGGACTTCATACCTGGGAGGACAGATTACTATGTCTGGGCGATGCGATAATTACAGATATGTCACTTATCATAAGCAGAGACCCAGCACCCAGGGCTTGCAGTTCTGTTACAAGCATGAGGCAAGCTCCATGCTCCAGAGACAAAAACAAAGTGAAATTTGTTATGGTGACCTTATGTGAAAGAGGTCCTCTTCAAAACTGCCACTGATGGGCCTTGATTGACAAATGGTATTGAATAGAGGAAGAGTGTTTGGGCTGAGGAACAGAAGAGCTCAGTTTTATTCCTAGGTCTGCTACCAGAGAGCTACAGGGTCTTAAGAGCCACCTACCTTGTGACATTCAGGTTTTGATATGACAAACATAGGAACTATAGATGCTCTACTTACCTCAAGAGGTTGAAACTTAAACATCATCTAGTTCAAGACAGGAGGATGAGAACAGGATGTGCACATGTTTTGAGGATAACTATATTTTTAAGCAGAAGAGAAAAAGGACGGAGACTGGCAAAGCCTGGGGGAAGATTTGGACAAAATTGATCAAGCTGGGGCTGGAGAATACAGGAAAAGGGGAGAGAAAACAAGAGTGAAGATTTTATATTAGTTTTCCCCTTTTATGGAGCAAGAAGAGAGCAGAGTTCAGATGATTTCAAAGAAATTCTGAAAAGGAAAGTCAAAATATCTGCATATTATTAAGCTGTTCAGTGAAGAACATTCTATGGGCATCTGCTGCAAACAACAAGGACATAGGTGCAATTAGGGATTTGAGAAAAATATAAAACCTTGGGAAGGACCTCTTTAGGGGTTCCCAAAAGAAGTCAATATGACATCTTTCCAAGAATGTCTTGTTCTCAGAGTCAGAACAACTTGGGTTAGTCATGTGATCTATCTTTTCTTCCTCCAAGAGCCCTAAGCAGATGCTTATCACTTGCTCCATCTGGACTTTAGGATTATAACCTATATGTTACATCTCCATTATTAAAATTAAATGTGGTTATATATGTAATGTGTATATTAACTGTGCACTCAGCATATAAGAGCTTGTGATTAGTTCTGGGAAGTAGGCATGATGGGACACAATGCAAAGAACATCCAAGTTTGCTAAGTGAGTTCCCCATTGAGAAGCAGGGTTGTGTTGGTCCATCTGCTTACACCAGGATGAACCAAATGTTCTTTACAGATATATACGCACTTTCCTCTTAGAGTTCTGTCAATGATTTTCATGGCTCCCATTTCGCCTCTCCTGCTTCCCTTCCTCATAGCCATTAGACAGGAGAGAGAATGTGTTCTCAGTGTTGGGCAATGTGTTTTCTATTACCTTGAACTGGTGGCATTGGCACATTAACTCATTTGGGGGAGCTTCAAGTCACACCTTCTTCCTGACTGAGAAGGGGAAAAAAATAGTGGAGTTTGCATAGGTAGATCAGGTAATATGACATCTGGTATTGGTTTAATACAATGCATATTTGCATCTGCATTGTTATTGAACCACCTAACATAGAACAAACATGGTGCATTTCATTCAAAGGATAGTCCAACATGAAGGACATGTTTGTAGAGTCCCATTTTTCTAAGGCCCTTTTTGGATTTCCTTTTTATTACATTTTGCATGCTTCATGTGGATGATAACAACTGTGAACATTCATGGAAACCCTGAATTAGAAGAGGAAAGAAGATACCTCAAAGAAGTAATTAGATACACCTTCAAATAACTAGAAATTTCTTTTTCATGAGTATGTGCTAAGTGAGGCACAAATCCAAAACAAATATTTTATAACAATGCAAAAATAAACCTTTGGAACAGAGTGGCTTTTATTCCTAATTAAAAAAACAGAAAAGTCTATTGTGTATTAAGCATCCACCAAGTGCCAGAGTGTGTATGTACATGAGTGTATGCATCTGTTTTTGTTTTGTGGCTTTTTCCTCTGTAATCCCCTCAGTGATCTCAAGGTAGGAACTAAAACTCAGAGAGGTAAAGTGACTTACCAAGACTTCTGCCAATTTGCAAATAGCTGAGACAAGATTTAAAATCCAGGTGTGCTTAGAGCCAAAGTCCAGCCAAGTTTTTTCTCCTTCCTGGGATTTTCTAATGCTTACACAATCTTCTTCTTGAATTGCTCTGCTTCTACATCTTTTTATTCTATGACACACTCAAACCATACCACTAGAGTGGAAGGCGGAAAGATGAATCCAAGATATTGTTTTATCAGCTTTTCCATTCTTATGCATGAATGGATCCTACCTTTACCAGCACAGGAAAAAGCCAGTGTCAGTCTTTAGGGAGACCATGGGTGTTTACTTGGTACAGTCTTGGGATTTATATTTCCTCACAGAACCTAGAATTATTCCCAAGGACGCACTAATATGTTCTATAAAGGTTTGGATTTTCTCACCTTAAAAATTAGGAAAGGGGTGTGGATCTGAATCTATCTATAAATGCTAGCAGAATAAAGAAGAAGGAAGATTTTCCACCAAATATCTAATTTGTGCACGGTTATCTATTTTGTCCTAAGTAAATAGTAAACTCAGTTGGAGAATGCATTAAGCATTTGGGGCATTTTACTCTATTCAAATATTGCTTCTGCAAGAATTTTGACCATTTTTCTACCATTTAAGATCATGGACATATCTATTTCAGGAGACAATCAATTGTCTGGTGGATATGACCAACTGTAGATCATAATGACTTCAACCACACCCTAAAGTAAGAGAGCATCTCCCTGTCTTGTCACAGATGTATTCCTGCTATGTGTTACTACACATAATAAGCTAGGGAGCTCACATCACAAAGATACCACTTTTTAATTTTTAACTTTTTATTTTCCACTGTTAAATTGTCTTGGCCAACTCACAAAATCCAGAATTCTTAGGTCTTGAGTACCAGACTGCAAAAGAATCAATTAAAATTGCATTTTGAATGTTAATACCAAGAAAAAAGCAGTTATTCAGCTAAAAAAATCACCCAAAACATGATTCTGTATGCCAGAAAGTCAAGGGAAAAAAATTTTGAATTTGTCAATAAGTCTCTTTTCTCTAATGCTGTGTGTCTTTTCCAAGGTAGTTTGCAAAACAGTCAGGTTTTATGCTCATTTATCATTTTCTAGCATGTATTTATCAATGAAACTTTCAGAAAACCCTTATTAATATGGTGAATTATGTAAAGTGTCAGATTATTTCTGGCTTTCAATGCTCAGATAGTCCCATCTCAGTATTATCAATCATATACTAGAAAAGCTATGACACTGTCTATTCTGCTACTCTAATAAGCATGGATAATCTCATCCTTCTTTTTAAGAGCATACTTTCAATTTTGGAGGTTTGTTGACTAGTAAATGCTTATGAGTATAAAAGGCGCTAAATGAAGAAATGCCAAAACATGAAAACATGAACAACAATGTATTTTTCTTCATGTATAAAATGCCTGTGTGAGATATCTGAATGTGATGGTGAACTTGATCAATGGTGGGGTGCCAGCAGACAAGGAATGTACATTAATTCAGGTGGTGACATAGAGGTTGGCATTGTGAGGATTTTTAAATTCCAGCACTAAATGGATGATCCACTGGGAAGCAATGTCCAGACAGATCAATAATGTACAAAAAGATAATGGATTTTCTTGGTGAATCTTAAGAAAGGGCTAGAGCTTTAGGGAAATTGAGAGAGATTTTCTTTTTTTTTCCCTCCCTCAAAAAAAAAAAAAAAAAAAAGAAAAAAGAGGTAATTAATGAGTACAACAGACAATTCAAGGCAAGAAAATAGAATCTGAAAGCTAGAGAGCCATACATTCAGAATGGATTTAGATATGTATACAAGGGATTTAACTCAGAACAGCACTTAGAAATGTAGACAGAGTTATACTGGTCACAACATCTTGAGAGATGCATGAGAAAACCTACTCTTGGGCAAGTATTTGGAAACATCTGAACAATTGAGGGAAGCCCTGCAGGGTAGTTGTATAGATAGAAAAGAGTCAAATATTTGAGAAAAAAATAAAAGAATACAGTGATTGAAGCTGTACTAAAGCAAGTTTAGAAATTGAAGCCTGAAATACACTCCAAAATGGAATAAATGAGTGTGGATATTCCTCTAACTGTGATACTCCATGTTTTCTTTGACTATAAAATATGGTTAAGCCTGGGAGACAAAATAGGCTTAGCAGGCAGTTTTCCAGCAACAAACAAACAAGCAAACAAAAACATTTAAAAGTGTCTACCTCATCCGTCAATAATAGATTAGGACAGGATTTAGGATGTAAACTTTAAGACTCTTTGTCCCTTAAAATTTCCATTGTATTTGGTTAGACAAAGTACACCATCACTAAGTTTGAAATTATAAAGCAAGAGTTGGCAATGTGTTCAAAGAAAAGTTTTCACAAGGTCTATATCAAATTTAAAAAAAATTCTTGCCAAGCATGGTGATGCTTGCAAGTATCCTAGTATCTTGGGAGACAGAAGCAAGAGGATCACAAGTTCAAGGTCAGGCTTAACAACTTAGCAAGGCCCTAAGCTACTTAGTGAGACCCTGCCTTACAATAAAAAAATAAAAAGGGCTGGGGATGTAGCTCAGTAGTAAAGCACCTCTAGATTCAATCCTCAGTTACCTGTCCCCCTACATTTCTTCTCTATGTTGAATGGCAAAGGCTCATCGTATGAGGGACAGTGTCTAAATATCAAAATTTGCTCATTTATTCAGATTCTTTTTCCAGACTACAGACTCCTTAAATATAGTGGCCTTGTGCATATAGTAGTGTGTTTTCAGTAAATATTTATTTTTTCTTCCTTCATTTTCTTATATTATTTATCTCTTTATATTTTAGATTTGAGATACTGGCTATTGAACCCAGGGATACTCTATCACTGAGCTACACCCCACCTCCTTTAATTTTTTTTTTTTTTAGTTTGAGACAAGGTCTTCCCAAGTTCCCCAGGCTGTTCTCATATTGCAATCCTCCTGCCTTAGCCTCCTGAGTAGCTGGAGTTACAGGTGTGCCTCACCATGCTCCGCTTCAATAAACATTTCTTGAATGGATGCATAAAAAGCATATCTAATTACAAACTGAGCAAGTATGTATTTAATCCATACTAATGGTGCCTGATACTAATTCTCTTATCAGTTCCTTGAAATTAAACTATTCTTGAACCTAAAAGGGTTTACCTACAAATTTAGATCATTAACTAGATCATTAAAACAAAACAAAATCCTTTTTTTACAGCACCAAGAGATTTGTGTTCTGACAAAAAAAAAAAAAAAAAAAACAGAAGAAGAAGAAGAACCATTCTCCTCCCCTAATGGATGCTGCCATCTTCATTAACATCCTATTTCATCTGAGAAATGGCTACATCTAGGGGTCAGAAACTCTAGGGAGTCTATTTCTGTTATGTCAAAATTTCAAATAATGTCCCAGAAACTTGAAAACGGGTTATATACAAGAGAAACAAAAAGTGAGTTGCAGTGTCATTAAACACATTCATCTTCTAATGCCATTTTTCTATAGCCAATGCATGAAATATTGTTAGAAGGCATCTTTTATGCCAAGTACAGAAAAGGGTAATATTTGAAAGATATAGATAGAAAAGAACTGACTATTTTGGAAAAATCAGATACGAAAGCTATGCCTTTAGTGGAGGGATAGTTTATACCTGTAGCCTGCAATGCACTTCACTTATAAAATTTTTAAATATTAATTTGGAAATAATTCCATATTTATAGAAAAATTGCAAAGACTCTATTCAAAGTTCTTTGATACCCTTTACCCAGCTTCCCTTAATGTTACCATATTACATAACTTAAGTACAGTTTTTGAAAATAAAAAGTGTACCTTTGTACGCAGCTATTAACAAGACTTTGCTCAGATTTTTCCAGTTTTTCCAATGATGTTCTCATGTTCCAGGATTCAATCTATTTCACGTAGTCTTTGTTTTTCCATAGTCTCCTCCAACCTGTGACAGACCGTACTTTTTAATTGAAAGAATCATTTGAAAGTAAATTTCTTAGATCAATACAATCCTTCCTACCTATTATTTCTCTACTGAACTTGGGCATTGGATACTTCCTTGGCCATTAACTAATATAAATCTTGAATATTTTGCCATTACACATGATTTCAGTTGTATTGCAGGTCATGTATTAGGGACATGCCATCACTCTCAAATCCATAGGGTACATAAAAATACTCTTCTGATGTCACTGAACTATTATCTCTTGAATTATAAAGAGACTGTGTGAGGCAGCAGTTAAGAGTACAGAAACTGAAGTCTGACTGCCTGGACTTGAATCCTCTGTCAAGTTGTATGACATTAGGCAAATCACTTAATACCTCTGTTACCTAGGTTTCTACATTTGTAAAATGGGAGTTATAAAAGACTAAAATGAGTATTCTGTGAAAAATCTTTAAAACAGTAATTGCCTTGTGGTAAGTGCAATACAATGTGTGGCCTGCAGTACTACTGAAATCATGTACAATGGAAAATATTCAAGACATATATTAGTTAATAACCAAGGAAGTGTCCAAGACTCAGTGCAGTATATGTGCACCCAGTAAGATTATTACTAAACATAATATGAATGAAAGGAATATGTGTAGGGTAGTAAAATGATTATCAGATTTTGCCTCAGAATGCCTGAATTACTGTGTTGGCTCCATAGATGCTAGATGGTTATTTGTCCTATGTACTATAAAAATTATGATCCTTGCTTTTTAGTTTTCAAGGAGTTCTTTTAAGGATCAGATGAGAAAAGACTATGTGAAATGTTTAATGCCCATCTGAGCAATGATGATGAAGTGGCATAAGGTAGGGCTAGAAGGGGGAAGGGCTGGCTCTGGGGAGGTAGCTCAGTGGTAGAGCACTTGCCTGGCATGTGGAAGCCCTGCATTCAATCCTCAGCACTGAAGAAAAATTTAAAAGGAATAGGAAGGACTGGAGTGGTCCTCAACAATTCAACCTAGACCTGAGAGTGGCAGAAGATATATAGGTATATAGAATTGTTTCTGTTGGTCACAAGCATTAGCAAGTTCAAGTGTCTATGTCCTTCTGCTCAAACAGCTAATGTGGATATGGGAGAGAAAACTTCTTGAAAAGAAATACAGGTGTTACCATCTTACAGACTCACTGGGAAATGTTGTAGGCACTTCTGTTGATACTGATAGGGGTCAGGGATAAAGGACAGGGCAAGTTTGGGGACCTGGAGAGTTAGCTGTTAGTCTGAACTCATTTTCACATTGACATTTTTTATTTCATTTTTCATTCCAAAGAACTTTAAAATGACACTGTGCTTTGCATTCCCTCCAAGTGGCATCTCACTGAACTAGGACTTCTTATTTTAAGAATCTGCACACTGACATGGTAGCCAAGGACCATCCCAAGGACAGAGGCAGAAGCTGTCAAAATCATGCTTGCTACTTTTATTCTGCTTTGTCACCAAGGAACTGAGTTTGCTCCCTCTAAAGAAAAAGAAACACCATCTTCACTTCATAGAGGATTGGGTTGAAAAATATCAGGATAGGCACTTCATTTTGTCCTTTATTAACAAGTGTGACTTACAGGGTTCATAGCCAGAATCCAGGTTCTCAATGAGGAGCAGGCAGATGGGCAGCTGTAGATAGGAATGATTCTCTCTCTCTCTCTCTCTTTCTCTCTCCTTCTCTTTTTTTCTTTTTGAATAGTCCACATCTTTGAGCATTCAGAATTCTTACTATATAATAATATAGTGGTCTTTCAAAAGACTCATCAGCCTGCTAAAGTACATAAATGCATGAGCAAATTATACAAGTAATGGTGAATATTTATCAAGTGCTTATTATACACCAGGCCCTCTTCTAATCATTTTACATTAATCCTTAAAACCCTTTTTATTAGGACTGAGAAAAATAAAACACATAGGAAGTAAGAAAATTACCTACAGTTACACAGTTAGTGATTGAGTGTATTCTTCCAAAAGCTTTTCTCTTTGGATAATAGTATCTTTGATAATTAAGATAATTTATAAAGACCTTTACAATAATGGTGGTATCTCATCCCTATCTCAGATTAAATTTCTATGTTGGGAAAGAGCCATAAACACAATGATCAGTATAGAAGGTACTTATTTTATCATTAAAAGGTGTCATCTCTACCAATTAATCAAACACTAAAATGAATGAAATGAAATGTGAACTGAAATGTAAATGCTTGTGGGAAAACATTGAACGATGCTGGGGTCTTATCACTTTTCACCAATTTTGGGTTTTATGGGTGAATGAAATAATGTCCATAACCCACTAGCCTGGGAAAAGTACTTTTTTGGAAGCCTGATTGACAAAATCTTGTACTGAGAAAGGGAAAGGAAAATATTAGACAATTATTCTCCTTAAAGACCTAATTAGGTATCACACGTGAGTATCGTGAGCTATGAATCCTTGGTCTTCCAGTTTCTAGTACAGTAAATGCAGCTCTCTGATCTCATCAAAGAGTGATGTAGTCTTAAAAAAGAAAGCTGATCTCTGGTGAAAAGAGATCCCCATGGATAACATCCAGAGATTACATCTGTTCAAAGACCAAGAATACAGTGAAATGCACTCAGCTAACAGAACACAGTGTAATCACTCTTGGTTTACTTGGAAGGACTTTGCACTGCCTCAGGGCTGTCATTAGGAACATCAGAGATCATTGTTAGAATTTGGGGGAGTGCTAGTGAATAGGAGGCCCCAATTACAGACCACTGGAGAAACAGCATTTGCGATAATTATACTGCACTTAGATTGATGTGCCTAATGAGCAGTGTTCCTTAATCTAAATGTTGACTCTGGAGTGAGTTAAAATTAGGGGTAAAACTGTGTCAGTAAATTTGTTTACTGGATTGACTACGTGGCTCCATGTGGAATTCAGATTAGTTCAACTAACATTTCTTAAGCACCAAATCCTTGTTAGGCTCGGGACTAGGTCCTGGAGATCCAAAACTGGATGAAGCCTTTAAGCAAATAGAGTTAAGTGTAGGAGAGGGAGTTTCAGTGATAATAACATGGCAATAATAATAGCAGCTGACATTAACTGAGCCCTTGACAGGCACTAATGACTGTTCAAACATATTGATTAATTACCTATTAATGAATTAATACCTATTAATACCTATTAATTCATTTATCTATTTACTACCATAAACTTACAAAGTGGGGAGTGTGTAACAGGTAAAAAAAAACAGGCCAGAAAGAGTTAAGTAATTTATCCAAGGTCATACAATATCCTAAGTGCTAGAGCAGAGATTGCACAGATAACCTAAGTCCAGATCCTGATCCTTGAACTCTGACCTCAGTCTTCTAGAGAAGGTTTCGATACATATATGATTAATTTAAAATGAATGTCCTGGGTCCAGGCAGAAGTGCAAGGAACCCACCCTGCCTCCATTCATTCCTTCCATCATTCTTCACCTAGTAGATACTGATGTCAGGCCCCTGTGTTTTGTCTTTATTATTATCTTAGTCAAGGTGTGCATATGTGTGTATGTGTGTGTGTGTGTGTGTGTGCACATGTATGTGTTCATGTTGGAGAGTGAGGTAAACAAACAACTATGCAATGTAAAAATTACTTTTTTGTTTTAGTGGAAGTTTTGTCTAGACTTATGAGCATATTGTCTTTAAAATACAACAAAAGCTGCTCCTGTTTCTATTTACAAGCATTTGTCTGTAAGTTTTGATTTCTCTTCTGGTCAGTTTTCCCAAATTTGATTCTTAACAGATATCAGAATACCAGATAGGGAGAAAATAGAAGGGGAGAAAAAACTATAGGAATCAGCAAACAGACTAATAACCACTCATCCAAACAAAACATTGGTCCCTAGAAGTCAGACATGGTTCTTTGATAGCCAATGATCTTCAATCTGAGAGAGGGATACTGAACCAGATTGGGCTGGCTGCTGTCTAATTGGAGAGTGATTAATATTTTTCACTAGCCCAGGGGATAAAAAGCAAAATTAGCTTCCATTCCAAAATAATTTTTTAAAGGCCAGTTAAAATCATTGACTTCATGCATCTCTCAGCAATTATAGGAAACATTATTGCACCCTCACCATTGATGATTGGAATAATTGCTGTCCTTTCATCTTTCCCATCTAAGAACACTCTCCCAGTGCCTCCCACTTCCCTTTGTGTCTCTGGCACACTGCACGTATCTACTTTGCTAAGAGAACATCAAGGCTCAGCATAATTGGGCCATTTCCCTGTCATACTGGTTTGCTTCTAAATCTGCCTCTTCTGTGGGTTGCAGCGAGGTCAATCAGATGCAGTCAAATGGCAGAGAAGATATTAAAAATACATATATCCTAGAACTAAATATACACCATCTGTGAACCTCAGTTACAAAGGGAGACTTCTCCTAATATAACCATAGATAAAGTTAATGGCAGTTTTCCAGTATCTGTTGGCAATCACTACAGCTTCTATTAGTATCATGACTGATACATGAGTTACACTTCTCCCTCAGGCCCCTCCTCCCCCCTCATATGTAGTGAGAGTTAAAGAGCATTTCTCCTAACACAATTTTTCCCCATACTTGCCTGGTCATCAAATTCAACTGTGGCACCTGAAAAAAAATGTGCCTTAGACCTAGTAAGTCAAAGGTTTCAACAGACCTAAGCATTTATATATTTCATAAGCATTCTAGGTAATCTGATCATCAAGTCTGAGGAACCTGGTACTTGTAATATTCAATGAGTTATTCATATGTCTGTTTGATGTTTTCTAAATTGGGGTAATGCCTGGGTTCTCTTTCTTTGATTGAACTTTGATTAAAATTTTCAAACTATTTCTGACATTGAATTTCCCACCACCTACTTCCTGTACTATGGGAGATGAGATGGAGATCCATGTGCAATATGCTGTGATGATCTCTCTCTACATATTTGTTATGAAGTTTAATGAATGAGATCTCCAGTAATTCTACTCTTTGGTGCTTTAATGAGAACATGCACTGGTCTTATGATATTTGTCAACAAAACTGCTTCATCAACTAATCTTGTGAGAGCCTTGTTCCTGAAGCATTAGAATATCTCACTTGGTGAAGCCCACTTTGATAGAAGTTAAGGATAAGAACAAAAGATTCTGAAATAGTATAGATGGAAGGGCCATTGGATAGAAGAGCCTCATAGCTATGGAAATAAAGAAATAGAGGCTCTTAGAGGACTTGACAAATTTAAATGGTCAACTAGAGAAAGAATTTGACTGTATATCCTGATTCTGAGCCTCTGACAGTGTTCTTTGTCTCCTTTCACCCATCAACTTCTTTGAGCCTCTGTTTCCTCTTTAAGAAAAAGCATATTAAGATAGGCGTGGTGGTATACACCTGTAATCTCAGGGGCTTGGGAGGCTGAGGCAGAAGGATCACAAGTTCAAAGCCAGCCTCAGCAAAAGCAAGGCACTTAGCAACTCAGTGATCCTGTCTCTAAATAAAAATTTAAAAAATAGGCCTGAGGATGTGGCTCAGTGGTCAAGTGCCCCTGCGTTTAATCCCAGGCATGCCACCCCCTTGCCCTGAAAAAAGAAAAAGCATATTAGATTAGGTCAGTGACTCTAAACCTGTCCTTTCTAGAACACTCGGTTCAGTGGAAGTCCACAGTGATGGGCATGGACAGAGAAGACAGACCAACATGGCTGGGCTCAAGTTTCTCCTCGCTTTACTTTCATCTGATTGGCATGTTAAAGTTGCATTTAAAAAATTGTATAGGAAATAAATTGCTACTTTCCAAAAATATTGTAAAGTTATAGGACTAGATAGTGATCTTCAAATACATATCTGATTCTCATTCTTGTGGATTCTGAAATAAAGAGATCTGTAAAGGTCAGGACCTTGTCATTCTTCTTCTTCATTTCCCATGAAACCTGATTCTTGTGTATTTAAAAAATGATCCTCATGGAACCAATTCCATGTGAGGCTTGGTTGATTTGAGGAATTGGCATCTTGAAAGTGAGAGAACCACTTTCAAGGGGATCTCATTGGAGGTAGGCTTTTGTTTAACCCCTCTTACCCAAAATAGTTACAATTTTTTTCCAACATAAAATTACAAAGTTGCCCCTGATGTAGTGGTGCCATTACAATTGCTGTCCTCTCCTCCCCTGTCGAGAACAGAGAGGCCAGACCTTCCCCATGAAGGATTCTTCCTCTTATTTGAGCCTACTCTGCATTTAGGGAGAATTTGACAGGCCTGATTAGAATTCTGAAAATACCTAGAGCTCTAAGAAAGAGATCTCTTTCCCTTAGAAAACATAAGAGAAAATGAAAGCAGTTCTGTCTCTCTCAAATATCAGTGTCTAAAATGAAACTTCGCTTTCTCTGTCTTCTATGTAGTCAATCTGAGTTCTCTTCTGTTTTACTTGAAACTCAAGCAGAAGAGACCTGGAACTTGAGTTTATGTCTTTCTCTTAATTTTGGTTTCCACTGTTTGACCCCCAAAAGGGACTGGACCTCATTTCCCTACCCCATTAAGATAGTTCTTGTGTTTCTCATGCCTTCTCAGCACACTGCCACCTTCTCATTTGTGTTCACTGGGCTACCTTCACTATGGGGCTCACACACTCATTCCTCATTTGTGACCAGGTTTAGGATGACTGGCTTGTGGCACAAAAGAATGAATCAAGAGGGGGCGCTGGGGCTATGGCTCAGCGGTTGAGCGCTTGCCTCGCATACGTGAGGCACTGGATTTGATCCTCAGCACCACATAAAATAAATAAAGATATTGTGTTCATCTACAACTAAACAAAATATTAAAAAAAAAAAAAAAAAAAAGAATGAATCAAGTGGGATCCCGTAATCATGCTGAATGGAGCCACTTCCTTCCTCTTCCCCAGTAGCAATGAGGAAAGAGCCTGCCTGGCCAAGTGATGTGACATTTGGGAATATGGTAGCTGGACCATTTGTTTACGTTTGCCTTTTTTCAGCCACAGCTCTTTAGAATTTAAGTGACTTTGTTATCTCTTGCAAGTACATGTTTCTTTAATAATATAAGGGGTTATTTATCTCTCTCTGACTTTTTTCTCTGTGTTTTATCAAATCTAGTTTAGTTTTCCCCTTTGTTGACTTTTGTTCTGTGTCTCTTGTTTTGGGATATACGTAGGAAGGAGATAAGTTTCCAAAAGTGATAGAACTGTTTGCCTGTAATTTAACTGATAGCACCATTTGGAAACAAATCTTTTAACTTCATTGGCACAATGGAAAAAAAATTTGCAGGACTTCTTTAAGCAAATCCAACTCTTTGAACACTTTTCTCTTCATTTCTACCCATACTTTTCTTTCTTCCTTCTCCACCCATCCTAATCTCCATGAAGATTACTAGTTGAGCCAATTATTATTATTATTATTATTATTATTATTAGTGTGTGTGTGTGTGTGTGTGTGTGTGTGTTACTGGGGCTGAACTTGGGGCCTCAAGTAGGCTAGGCAGGGGCTCTGTCATGAGGCCACATCCTCAGTCCAGTCAACTACACTCTTTAAGATCTCTCCATCTCTGCACATGCTGTTCCTTACCCAGGAATTCCTTTCCTTTCCCCTTCACCTGAAAAACATAGACTGATACTTTAAACCTAATAGAAATGTCATCTACTGTGATGGGCCTTCCTAGATGCCCAGGAGCAAAGCCAGATGTTCTGCCTTCTCTTTTCTCAGGGTGCTTCACTGCTCTTCCTGAGATAGCTTCCTATCATTCTGTCCTTCTCAGTTGGGAGATCTTCAAGAATTGAACAAAGTTTTGCTACTCTTTGAATTCCCAGTGTCCCTCAGACTATCTGGGACATAGAATACAATCAGTCAATGTGACTGAATGTCATGTGAACCAATCAACCAATCCACCTGGGACTGCTGCACCTGGGGCATCTCAAGAGGCCTGTGCTCTCCTTTGGTTCCCTTTTCTCTACTTGTCATCAATCTAAAACAAACTACATATACTATATATAGATAGAGGTATAGAGATATAGATACGCACATTGTTTCCTTTTCACTGCAGGTTTTCTCCAGGAATTTTTTTGTATTTTTATTCCTTTTATGGATATGAACCTACTGTTTTCATAGGTATCAGTCTAATCTAGAACTTTCACATCTCACTTTTGGAATTCTATAACAATGACCTGGTTGATTCATCTTCTATATATCCCTGACCTATATACATGCCCTCATACCGGGTACCAAATCAACTGTTTCAAACTATATTCTCACTACTCACTACATTACCTCTCTGGAGAAATTCAGAACAGGCTTTGCTGTTAGATGAAGACCAGACATCTACGCTAAGCATTTAAGACAATTGTTCTCATTCATCTTAAATGCTCCTCACTCCTTAATATTATCCATGACATCTGTCCAAGCCAGATTGGTATACTCTGAGTGGCCATTGTTTATACTCCCAAATAAGTTCTGTTTACTTAAATTGGACCATAATATAAGTTTACCAGCCAGGTTATGGATTTATATCTCCAAAGAAGGCTGCCAAAATAAACCCAACTCCTGAAACATCATCTCCATTATACCATATTACTATAGGTGGGATTTGGAATATTTGAATTTTTCAACTCTGATTTTGCTCTGGTGTCCATAGACCACTTAACATGTGTGTGTGTGTGTGTGTGTGTGTGTGTGTGTATGTGTGTGTGTATTTGTGTTCAGTTAATGATGAAACAAAAATGCTTCAAATAGAAAGTGATTGGTTTATAAGTCAGAAATTCTCAAGAGGGTATATATCCCACTTCTCCTCCCACCTTGCCTACAGGGCATAACTGTATCTTTGAAAGTTGAAAAGGATAAAATAAAATTATCATTGCTTTGATTTGCTTGTGTTCACAATATTTAATTCACTTTGAAATATCAAATCACATTAAAAGAGTGGTGTGAGAACTAGAAAAGACAATTTCTGCTGTAACAAATAGATCCTACAATGGTAATTGCTCAAATAGAAAAGAAGTTCATCTCACTAATATGTATAATCCAATGTGGTTCCAGGTGGTGAACAATGTGGTTGGGGGGCCTTCTCTGCACTGTCACTCTGAGACTGGGCCAACAGAGACCTTGTCATCTTCAGAACATCCTCCAAGTTCTTCCTGGTAGCAAAATCCACCTGTTAGATGGGTAGAGAACATCAGTGAATTCATATGGAATGTTTGATGAGCTAAACCTAAAAATAGTCCACAATTAATTCAACTCACATTCCATAAGCCACATGGATTTCTCAAACTTTATTACCAGCCTAGATGTAGTCCAGGTCATACTCAGCAATAGGAGGAAATGGTTGTATTAAAGAGCTGGATGTCCTTTACATATTACCTTATATAAATTTTCAAGTCATTTCTGGCTTAGATTTTTTCCTTCCTCTGAGTTTATAAATAACCTCTGGCAGGATGTTTCAGATTACGTTATATGCACCATAGCCTATAATATAGAGGTCAGATAGATTTGGCATATGGTATGTGTATTAGCTTTCCATTGCTGTGTAACAAATGGCTACCAAGTTAATGTCAGAAAATAGCATGTGTTTATTTTCTCACATTTTCTGTAGTTCAGAAATCTTGGCACAGAGTATCTAAGTGCTCTTAAAGGCTGCAATCACAATATTGGTGTAGACTGTCTCTTCTCATATGGAGTGTCAACTCAGGAAGTGACTGCTTCCAAGTTCACTCAGGTTGCTGGCAGATTTGATTTCCTTGTGGCAGTTTGGTCTTTGAAACCAAGAATTCATGCCAGTTTACTTTTTAAAGGTCAACAGAAACTCTAAGTCAAGACTATTAGCAAGACTGACTCCTGTATAATATAAGATAATCACAGGAGGAACCTTCTAGCACCTTTGCAATATTAGTTATAAGCAAGTTACAGTTTCCATCCACATTCAAGGGGAGGGAATTATACCTGAGAGCAACACTGGGGCCTGCCCACCACAACAAATTACCAAAAAGACAAGGGTTTTCCAGTAAAACACCACATTGTCTTGACATTTCTCTTTACACAAAAATGCAAAGAATTGTTAAAGTTCTCAAGAGAAAAGTGACCCTTAGTGGCTGAGAGTTCGTACGGATACAGGGAAAAGAAGTGCTCAGAACCTTGTTTGCTAAGCTTCACAAATATCTGCCTTCATTCACATGCTCATCTTCAGAACTGGGTCCAGAGTAAGATGAGATCACTTGGAAACTGTCATAGACACATCTCATCTCATCACACCTCCATGATGGTTTTGAAACCTAATTATCATTTCAAATTTGCATCTTTCAGGCTCCCTTTTACTGTACTCCTCTATGTAACATTTTTTTCCCTACCTCTCTTCTTAGTCATTCTGTTTGACATCTTCCTTTCTAGTTCCAGTTGTCTTTGAAGGCATTACCAGAGTATTTTTTCTGGGGGAAAGTCCAATCACTCCATCCTCTACAACTTCCTAACTTCTTCCTTTTTAAAAATTTGTTCCAATTAGTTGTATATGAAAGTAGAATGCATTCTGTCATATCATACATAAATGGAATATAACTTCTCATTCTTCTGGTTGTACATGGTATAGGTTTGCACCAGTCATGTAATCATATAGTCACATAGGTTATTAATGTCCAATTCATTCTACTGTCCTTCCTACCTTCATACCCTCTCTCCTCCCCTTACTACCCTCTGCCTAACCCAAAGTATCTCTATTCTTTCCTAGCCCCCCACCTCCTTATTTTGAATTAGCATCAGCATATCAGAGAAAACATTTGGCCTTTATTTCTTTGGGATTGGCTTATTTTGCTTAGCATGATATTCTCCATCTCCCTCCATTTACCGACAGATGTCATAATTTTGTTCTTCTTTAAGGCTAAGTAATATTCTTTGTGTATATGTACCATATTTTCTTTATCCATTAATCTATTGAACCCACCTGGGCTGGTTCCATAGTTTAGCTATTGAGTTGAGCTGCTACAAACATTGTGGCTGTGTCACTGTAATATGCGGATTTTAAGTCCTTTGGGTATCAATCAAGGAGTAGGATAGCTGGGCCAAATGGTGGTTCCATTCCAAGTTTTCTAAGGAATCTTCAGACTGCTTTCCATAGTAGTTACACCACTCTGCAGTCCTGCCAGCAGTATATGAGTGAGCCTTTTCTTCCACATCCTCACCAACATTTATTGTTGCCTGTATTATTGATAATTACCATTCTGACTGGAGTGAGATGAAATCTTAGAATAGTTTCTAGCCTCTTCTCTTGCCAGTGAGATTTCCAGACAGAAGAAGGTATGATAGAATCTGGGCTGCTTATTTATACATCAGCTTGGAAAGACTTCTTTTCTGCCTCCCCATGGCCCTGCTTTTGAAACTCCAACAGTAACTTTCTGTAGTTAATTCTTCCAGGACATCTATGATATAGCCTTACAGACATAAAGGTTCAGAGCATCAAACTGAAAGCTATAATGGCTGTAATAGAGAAAGTCACATTTCTAAAAAAGAAACCAAATTTGGAAGATATTTTCTGGCTCTGTGGACAGCTAAAAATACAAAGATGATCAGTTCTCATTCCTAGACTTTTAATGCCAAAACTGTCTTAGGAGGAAAAGTGACACTGAACTGTAGTGAGAAAAGAATAGAAGGGACATCAGTGGAGTCTGTCCCTTCCTTTTTTAAGGCATCGATGCCTAAATTATCCCTTCTATCTTCAAGTTTCATATAATACTTACTATTTGTCATGACTTAAAATTAGCAAGTTGGGCTGGTCGTGGTACTACATACCTCAAGTCCCAGCTACTCAGGAGACTGAAGCAGGAAGGATCCCAAGTTTGAGGTCAGACTTAACAATTTAGTGAGACAATCAAAAACTTAGCCAGACCTAGTATCAAAATAAAAAAATAATAAGAAGACAGAGGTGGAAGCAGAGGAGAAGGAGAAGAACTAGGGCTGTACTCAGTGGTAAAGTACCCATGGGTTCAATCCCCAATACAAAAAAAGAAAAAAAGAAAGAAAGAAAGAAAGAAAGAAAGAAAGAAAGAAAGAAAGAAAGAAAGAAAGAAAGAAATGCTACAACTAACTTCATATGTCTAAAATTACTTTTAAATGCAAGGTAAAACAAATATATAAACCAAACAAATTAGTGAGTTGGGAAGTAATTTCCCTTGCATAAGTCTAATAAGTGGAATCAAACTATTCTCTGAATACTAATGCCTATACTCTGTTTAACAAGATAAAAATAAAGAGATCAAGTGTTTCATCCACTGTAGATCTTGAGTAGGCAGAGCCTCATCATGTGGTATCTAACTGCACATTTTCTGTCACTTCAATAACCTTAGCTGCTTTGGCCTGGGCTAGAGCTCAAGCCATGCCCTGGGGTACTCTGCATCACTAGGGCAAAGAGCTACTCCCATCCCTGAATACTGCACCTTGATGGAGGCAGGTGTGCAGATAGAAGGCTACTGAGTAGAAAATGAAACCCCCTCTGACTTTTTAAAGGTCAGCAATCCCTCGTTGGGAATCACTCGGCTCGTATGTATTCAGCTGGATTTCAGTGTAGACACGTCTTCATCTTTATGGTAGCACTGGGGTGAGCAAGTACTTTGTCATCAGCATATCTTAGAGAATCCTTAAGGGCCCTGGATTTGAAGTCAAATATATTGAGCTCTGTTTTGATCTATACCATGTAGGGACATGATGACCTTGAGCAGAATGCTGAAGCTTGAGCAGAATGCTGAAGCTTGAGCAGAATGCTGAAGAGAGTGGCTCCATCTCTTCAATGGGAAGGATGGTATT
Source organism: Geosciurus inauris (assembly GCA_004024805.1). Taxonomy (NCBI): domain Eukaryota; kingdom Metazoa; phylum Chordata; class Mammalia; order Rodentia; family Sciuridae; genus Geosciurus; species Geosciurus inauris. Next base: position 22,593 of record PVHX01016372.1, read on the forward strand.
AACTCATAGGGATGCCAATAGGAGTTAATGAACTCACGTATGTGAAATATTCAACAGTGGACTGGGTACCTAGTGTTCCTTCAATAAATGACTGCTATTACCATAGTCATTATTGCTTTTATACTTTTCAGCATTCTGTGACTTCCACTGACTATAGCCTTGTGACCATTTGGGGATATCTTTTTTAGAAATGAATTCTATCCATTTCTTTATAAAATAATAACCCATTTTTCAAGAAACATACTCATTACTATTTGTCATTTTAGTCAAAAAGGATGAAAAAAAGCAGAGTTCTGGTTTATTCTCAGCTCAGTGTTCTTACCATTAGACCCATGGCTTGCTTGATTAAAACTTCAGGGAACTGATTATCTTCTTTGGAGAAATGGTCCAAAACCAAAAACACAATGGTGACTATAATAAATAATAATGCATTATATATTTCAAAATTGCTAAAAGTAAATTTTAAATGTTTCACTACAAAAAATGTGTGATTGCTATAAATTTGTGAGTTTGATTCAATCATTTCACCATGCAACATATGGCAAAAATTCACATCATACTCTGTAAATATATATAATTATTATTTATTAATTAAAAACAAAAATCTAAGAAGGGAAACTCACGTGAATTGTATTATCCTATTAAAAATTTTTAAATTCTGCTTTAACAATGAACTGAAGATTTTGGGAAACAAAACCCTATGAAAAGAGAAAAGAAGAGGAAAAAGAAACCTATGGCAAGGTCCTCCCATTCTGTGAGCTTTTAGGATCTGAGCTCTGAGGTAGGTCTTAACCCACCTGAGCCTTTTGTGGAGTTTGCAGTGCTCAGAGATGCTGGATCACCAATGCAAAGCACCACCCTCAGAGAAGTGAATCTAAACATGTGCCAATAGAAAACATCTTGCAAAGATCATTTTATGGATGTTGGCTGAAGAGAATCAAAATTAAATGGTAACACTATCAAAACAAGTCTCCCAAGGCCGAGTATCTGGTTTGAGGTAGTTGGAATAAGCTGAAATGGAAGAAATGCTGAAAAACCAGATGGAGACATGCTGAGATATGCTGTTGGGTCAGACCCTTGAGTGAGGGTTGAGACAGATGCACAGTAGGGCACTTCTGAAAGCATGGAAGTGGGTGGGCTCTTCAAAAGACAATGCACAGGGGACTCTGAAGCAATCCAGTACAGCTGGGGAACATGTACCAGCAAGGTCAGAAATAAAACACCCCTGGCATGTGCATTCAGGATACCTTGCCACATCTCTAGATGACAGGACATGTGTGCTTTTCATCCTCACATTAACCAAGAAACTAAAGGCCAGAGAGGAAGATAGCTCTGACTTGAAGAAGTCAGCTTAAAGAATGAGAAATAATCAAAATGGTCCTTGGGTTATAACTATCTAGAACTAACGAGGAGAGTTGATTTGAAATAGCCTTCTATCTTTAAAATACTGAAAAGTCTGTCTCTCATATTTCTTGATTCTGCTTAAAGTATTCCACCATTAATCTCTGAGTTCATCTCCAAACAGTTTCTTGCCAATATATCCCTGAGGTCTTTGGAAAAATGTAAGCTGTTCCAGTTTAGCCATGTCCCAAGGCAGTATAGCATTGGGTGGGGAGGAGACTAAGAGTAATTAAAATTAACTCTCAGCTCAAGGTGGCAAGGACTGACCCTGCTTCATCTGCCTTCCCTTCCCAAGCTCCCCAGTGAGCCCTCAACTCTTGAGCTGTTGAGACTCTCTGCAGTGTCTTATGTACTCAACTGTGAGTTGATCACAAAAGAATGTTACCAGTTTAAGAGCATTTGGTTCTAGGTTTTGGAAGTACTTGATTATTCTATTAAAAAGAAAGAGTAAGGGAAAAGAACCAAAGGATCATAGCAAACAGGGAAGGCACATTAACTTCACTGAAGAAAAGGTAGCCAGATGGCTTCACCTTCTTGGCTGTCAAATTGGTTCCATTGGAAAAACAGAATGATGGAAAAAAGGCTACAGAGAGGGATGTGAAAGTTTAGTTGAAGTTCTAGATCTCCATCATGTCTTCAAGGGAAATGCTAAAGGATAGATGCTGGGGAGGTAAACAGAGGCCCAAGACCATCCCTGGATATCAGGATCTGATGTCCATGCCGGTGAGCACAGGAGAGCCAAGGAGGGAACCCAAGAGTGGGATTCTCAGTCCTTCTTCAGTTGTGGGGTTGTTTCTCTGCCTTCCCTGTGTCTTTGAGGTATAATAATATGGGATCTCTAAGTGATTGCCTTCCCAGAAGCCATCTCCTCTAGCCAAAGGCAGGTTTGAAGCTGTGCCCCGCCTAGGTTTGTTTACTTTAACTTACCGTTGTGCTAATTACAGTTGGCTCTCTATCTCCATGGGTTCCACATCAATGGATTCAACCCACCACAGATAGAAAATACTTTTTAAAACTGTGTCTATATTGAACATAGACAGACTGGTTTTTTGTTTTTGTTTTTTTTTTTTGGTCAGTATTCCCTAAATAATACAGTATAACTATTTAAGATATGATTGTTTACATGGCATTTACATTGTATTAGGTATTATAAGTAATCTTTGTGTATTTGAGAGAATGTACATAGGTTAAATTGCAAATATTATATCATTTTATACAAGGCACATGGGTATTGGATTGGTATTCATTAGGGTCTTAGAAGCGATCTCCCATGTATGTTGAGGTGTGACTGTATTTCCAAATTCTGCTCTTTTAGTTTTCTCAGTCTGGCTCTTGAGCTTTCTTGTTAAATCTTTGCAGATTTGTCCCCATTTAGTTGGTAAACCTACTCTATCAACTCCATAATGAATTGAAGATTATGATTGCACTGTGCTCCAAATCCTTTGACATTTTGCCCAACTGTATAAACTTTCCAAGCTCAGAATAAATAACTTCTTAAAAAATACTATTAAAACATTACCACCTTTATACAAGTTTTGAAAACAACACCAAAGGAAGAGCATTGTAATAATTATATGCTCAACTGTAGCTTCTCAGCCCTAATGCCAATAGTGGCAAGAAATACTACAAAATCTGATTGCTTAAAAAAATCTTGTGTCCCACTTGGAGGAAATTTTCCTAATATTTCAGTCTTCTGTTTCCTTAACTATAAAATGGGGATAGTTACAAGACCTACTCCAGACATGACCATTAGGAGGAAATGATGATATAAATCTCACAGCACTGTGCTCTCCATAGAATAAGCACTCTATAAAATGTTATCTATCATTATTGTTACAAAGGTATGGAAATAGACTATAATCACTTAAGTGACAGATCAATGTTGAAGCCTCAGTTCAAAATCATAATAAAATGGCTTTTTATAATCTCACAATGAGCACTTACTCTAAATATAAGCAATGTTCTTCATAGTGAAGTTTATTGATTTCAAGATTGACAAATTGGCCAAGCAAGACTATTATACAATAGGGAAATTACAGCAGAGATATGATATGTATACCACATTGAGTGGTGTAAGTATGTTTACTCTGGTCCCTGCGTGTGCTGCCCCCAATTCCTTCTTTCTTTACCAGCACTCTTATACCTCCATTTGCTACACTGTCTCCTCTAGAATGGAAGCTCTCAGAGGTCAGAAGTTACCTCTGCACACCCCATTTTATATAGCATCACACCTGTGTACTTTTCCAAAAATGATGGAGGAAATATTTATTGACTTTTATAAATCTGTAATGATCTAATAAACTGTCATTGGACAACCTAAAGTCTTAGCAAAATGAAGAGGAAAGCTAATTATATTTGCAGATAAATGATTCACATGGGATGAGACCAAAATGGCTCAGGAGAAAAAGTATAATGAATGAAATAGGTCTGGATTTGCTGAGCAATCTGGGGTATAGCCCCCTAGAATGGTGTATGAAGAAGATAAGTCATTAGATCATGAGTAATTAATATACCTTATATTTTTGAGGTGTTCAAAACATTGGAAAATGATCTTTAGCAATCCAATGCTTTCCTTAGAATATACTCTCTCTTGACTCTTGCACGAGTGCTGGACGGAGTAAGTTTATCAGACATTGTTTGTTTGTTTCATGTATCTAGCTAGGTAAAAGAGGTATTGTCCAATTTCAAAATTTCAGTGCTACATTCAGGACAAGAATTCATATTTTTTTCAGACTCCATGGACATTTCCCCACCCACTACACCACCCTTTGCCACGAGCTCCAAGAAAGCAATTGTTCAGTCTGGTACACTGAGGGAATAATCTGTCCTCAGCACTCGAGGCTGAACATAGCAGTGAATAAAAGACAAAACCAGTTCTGCAATATAAATGACACATTCCATTAATACAAGTGGATCCAAATGAACCAATTTCATTCAATAGTACTTTTACATTCTGTAGATCTATGGGCTTGGATACAAATTGTAATGTCAGTCTGTCAGGAAAGTGGACTGCGGTGCATAATTACAAGTTCTTGTTCAGCACTTCAGGGGCTAATCAGAGCAAGGATGTGAAATCTGTAATTTGCAAATGTGCAAAGACAGAGGTTACTATGGCACTAATGGCTCTGCTGATCACATTCTTGCCACCAAATCATAGGACTGTGGGTGCCAATTCTGCAAAATAATTTGACCTTCCATTTAGTCATTTGGTTACAAGGAACCTGTCCTGCTGGCAGCATCTAGGGACATTTCTAAGTTTAATGCTTTTCAAAAATATAAAACATCATTATGCCAATACATTAATATTTACATTCCAAGAGGCAATACACAATCATAAAGTAATAAACAGAGCAAATTAATACATAAAAATACAGAGCAAATATAGGGAATTAATATATTACTTCATGAAGCCTGTTCTAAATAAACAGTTCTCTTATAGGGCTGAATCAGGAAACATAAAATGAAGGACTCAGTGGAAAGGAAAAAATGTCTCCATACATAAAATATGTGTGGGTATGGTGTTATCCCTTGGTGTCTACAGAAATTGGTTCCAGGGCCTCCTGGAGATATCAGAATCTGGAATGATGTTTTTTCCCTTGCCATTCAGTGTCAGCAACAATGTGCTAGAGTATTAAAAGTAGGTGCTGTTGAGCCCCATATTTGCAGGTTTAAATCTTAGTTTCACAGATGACTTATTGTGGATTCTGGGGAGAATTCACTCCATCAATCTTTGTTTCCTCATTCAAAAAAGAGAGATGACAGCATGTACAGCAGAAGCTCTGAGGATTGAGGGAGTTAGATATAAACACCTGGCATATACTGGCCCTGGTTACAGAATATGATCCCCAAGAAGCAGATGTTGAGACCACGTTTAACATGCAGGATATTTATGAAAGAGTGCACTTGACATCAGCACCAGTAAAAACTAGACAAAGAAAATAGGGTGGAGCATAGGGAGAAGACAAACTTCTGTAGACCCACTGGCAGCCTCAGCCAACCTCTGAAGCTAGAAAGCCCTTCAGAATTGTCCCATGTTGGGCCAGAAGGCCATGTCTTTATGCTCCTACAAAATTCAGTTGTGGAATATAGACTGGTTTAGGAAGTGGACTGTAACTTTGGGCAAAAAGGGCCAAGACTGAGTCTAACCCTGAAAAGGTTGATATCTAAAGGCCATCCATTGATAGTATTCCCAGGAGGCAAAGTGGGGTCCTCAGTGAAGAAATACGGCACAGCAGAACATCCCCATGAACAAGGGCTAGTTTCTTCTGGGTGCAGGCTCCTTAGTCCATCCATCCTGTTCTCTAGTGCCTATTCCTCCTTTTCCTCCTTTTTCCTTGTTCTTCCTTTCCTTTGTCTTTCAGGCTGGTTTTACTTGATAGACTTAGAGCCCTATATGACAAGAATCTAACTTTCTCTTTTATAAAAGTACCTTTTCCCACTAATGAATGATGACACTTTGACAGATAAGTGAGCACTTCTTCATTGATTTACTGGGAAAAATATGGCAGGAATTGGGCAGCAGAGCCAAGCCTAGTATAAAATGCATGTTTTCCAAAAGGCTTGCTCTTCCCTATGGGCGGATTTGTGTGCTTAACATCAAGACTGACAAACTCGAAACACGCATTTGGGCAAAAGAAAGCTTGGCTAAGAGTAGAAAGACCAACAGGGAAAGTGCCTCATAGACTATATGACCTTTCAAGCTAAACTGCCTCTGGAGAAAGAGAGACTTGTTTGAATTTAGACATCTCAGAACTCCAATGAGCCAGGCCTCTGGCTCTTTTTCCTCCAAGCTTAGGTCTTTACAGATCAATTAAGTCATTAGCGCTCCATCTAATGAAGGTTGATTTCCATGAGGAGGCTGAGCCAGCTGGCCTGCCCCAAGCAGCACAAAAGCAACCAGGGTACTAAAGTTACAGCAAATGGCAGTATGCCACTAGGGTTAGAAGGCCTCCAGCTTATCACCAGTTAATGCTGCCTGTTTGCCAGCGACCTGTTACTGCCCATGCAGATGGAAAGAGACACTGGACTCAGTGCTCTCCAGTCACAGGAGAGTGAGTAAATGTGATTTAAAAATTCAATTGCCACTGATTGCTCAACTAACAGGAATGTCCAGAGAGCTGCAAAGTGTGAGAGACAGGTGGATAGATATGTTTTCACCTTAGGGAATGTACATTCTTACAGTTCTCTCTTAACTAATACAATGAAAGATTTCTAGTTCTCAGATTCATTTCGTTTCTTAAATTTTTGAATTGGTAATGATATAGTTGCAAAAGAAAGGAAAAGAAATGATTAATACTCTCTCCCATTTCTGCCCTTCATTTCCACAAGAACTCAAGTGTTACTTATTGGTGCTGTGTGCTTCCAGAGTTTTCTGATACATGTATAGTATAAACAAATATGAGTGTATACTTTCATATTCTTATTGTGCCTCTTTTTACACAAAGAGGAGCATACTGAGCATGTAATTCTGCATCTTGGTTTTCTCTTTTAATATATCTCAGTTGTCTTTTCATATTAGAACATAGTTTCCTCATCCTTTTCCATATATATCACTGCAGAACATACTGTATTTAACCATTCCTCTGCTGTTTGCTATTACAAATAATATTGCAGTTTAATAGGTACCGGCTTCATTTTCTATGCATCTTAGGAAATATGTGTGGGGAATATTCTCAGAATTAGATTCTTAGGTTAGGAAGTATATGAATTTGTATTTTCAATTTGCCCCATTGCCCTTGATAAGTATACAAAATCCAGAGCCTGCATCAATGACTAAGCTACACCTCACCAACAGGGTATTGTCAAACTCTTCGAAATGTGTCAATCTGGTACATGGAAATTGCATTTCAGTCTAGTTTTGTTTTCTTCTTATTATGAGTGAGGGTGTAACATCTTTTTTATATGTCATTCCTAAATCTTTCCTGTGATTTCACCCACTATTGCATTGGTTTTCTGGTTTTGACTTTTAGTTGATGTCTACTAGAGAAAATAACTCTTGTCCTGTGATGCGGATTGCAAATCTCTTCTTCCTCTCCCGATTTTGTTTTCCTAGTGATTTTGCCTCCGAGTTTTCTATTTTCGCAAAGTTGAATTTACCAAACTACTTTTTCAGTGTCTGTATTTTGATGCTTAATTAGAAGGGAAACTTTTCTTATTCCAGGGCTTTAAAACTATTTCCCCATATTTCCTTTTAGCATTATTATGTTTTTGTTTATTTATAGATTTTTTATGATTTGGAATTTATCTCTATTTGAAATGTGAAGTGTTGATCCACATTTGGTGGAGGTGGGCACATTCCCAGGCCCATGGCATTGGTCTGTCTGTGTGTGTGCATTTTCTAATTGTTTGAACGTGTATACTAGATTTCAAAAATCCAGGAGGACTGATTGTCCCATATAACTCATTTCTGAGCTTTTTTGACTTTTCTCAGTTTTCCCATGTATAACTTTAGAATCAGTAAATCTAGTTAAGATAGAGAGATGTAATGTTCATTTATCAATTAAGGAGACTTATAATCTTTAAGACTTATATTGGGCTTTCTATTCTGGGACAGGAATCTCTTTTCTTTCACTAAAATTTTATTTTATATGATTTCATTTGAGTCTCACATTTTGTTGTTAGATTTATTTCTAAAATTTTTCTTTCTCATTCCTAATTATAAATGATGTTTTGTTCTCCTTATATCCACTAATGAGCTGTTTGTAAATATATGAAGGCCATGAGTTAAGCCATATAATCCTGCACTCTGCCACCTTACATACTACTTATTGTTTAGCTGTTCCTTCTGAGCACCCCATGAATTCAGTTCTAATTAATGTAAATTTAAATAATTTGATTTCTTTCTTTCCAGATTTTCTGTTTCCAGTTTCTCTTATTTAATTACATTGGCTAATAATTTAATAATGACATTTGTATAACTTTGCCTAGTTTCTGTCTTTGGTAAGGAAAATTCTGATGTTTCTACAATACTCATGCAACTTACACTGGGAAACAAGTACATCCTTGTGGTATCTGAATATTGAATATTTGATCCTTAAACACTCCACTGTAATCCATTTGTCTGGAATATTTTTTATAATGTGAGACTAAATTATTCTCGCAAATATTTTTATTCTGTGCTTTTGAACAATTAATTTAGCATTGAAATGTTTTATTTTCTAAAGGTTTAGAATGTTTACTCTATGAAGTTTTCTGGGCCTAGTGTTTCTTTTTCTGAGAGGGGCTCAGGTGGCTAACAAATTCCTCTATTTCATTTATGGAAATGGATATATTTTGATTTTGTAACTCTTAAGAATTAATTTTTAGTAAATTATATTTTGCTAGAATGTTCTCTATTCTCCTGAAGATGTTTAATATTTTTGCATAGATTAACCAAGACTTCTTTTTCATCTTCTGTGCTTATTTCTTACCAATTTTAATCTAATATATCTATGATTTTACACCAAGATGATCTAATATTTTACCCTTTTTCAAAATACAAGTTTTAAATGTGATGACTCTACCATTTTTTGTACTAACATTAAATTCTCATTTTACCTTTGTATATTGGTTCTTTATGCTTAAGTATATTTTATATTTTTAAAATTTATGGTCAAATACTAAACTGATTTAGTTTCTTTCTTCTATACACATCAATATTTAAAACTGGAGACTTTCCCTTAAGAACTGGTTTTACTGTTGCCATTAGATTATGTTACATAGTGCTGTTATATTTTTGTGTTTCCAGGCAGCCTATAAGTTTTGTTTGTATTTCATCTGACCCAAGAATTAAGGGAAACTTAAAATTTCCAATGGGAAATTCTTTTTCTGATTTTATTTTTATTATCCAGGTATTGCTCAGTGATCAGAAAATACATCCTATTCTATTTCTGTTTTTTAGGAAAGGAGAACTTGCAGATTTCTTTTTGAACTACATATAGTCACAATTGTTATTGTCTCATGGATTCTTAAGAAACTTTCAAGGCATGAAGCTTCAAGTGCATTGTTTGATAGAATTTATTAATTATTTTTGGTCAATTACACTGCTTCATTAGTTACTGAATAATCAAAGTGGCATAAAAAGTAGTGCTTCTGATTTGTTGTCTTTTATTCAGATAACTTTTGAATTTTATATTTTCTCAATGGTATTGTTATGTTCTTTGGTTCATAACTGTTTATGATTCTAAAATCTTTCATTGTAAATTGCATCTTTTATCATTTTAAAACAAACAGTCTGAATAGCACTTTCTTTGACTTTAATATCCCCATTGCTGATTTATTTTTGTTTGCATTCTCCTGGCAAACCACAGTTCAGCCTTTGATTTTCTAAATTAGTTGTTTTTATTTTATTGCCAAGGATTTAACTCAGGGGTACTCGACCACTGAGCTACATCCTCAGCCATATTTTGCATTTTATTTAGAGACAGGGTCTCACTGAGTTGCTTAGTACCTGGCTTTTGCTGAGGCTGGCTTTGAACTCACGACCCTCCTGCCTCAGCCTCCCCTGCCACTGGGATTAAAGGTGTGCACCATCAACATTTAGTTATTTTTTTAAAGCAAGTCTCTGGTTCTCAACATAGAATTGGTTTTGCTTTTTGATGTAATGTGAAAGTCTGTCTTTTAAGAGATTGATTAAGTAGATTTGCATCTAGTGATGTGACAAATAGATTTGGTTCTAGTCTTCTCATTTTTTTTATTTTTAA
>PVHX01016372.1:32774-43580 GCA_004024805.1 Geosciurus inauris
TGGTACTGGGGATTGAACTCAGGGGCACTCGACCACTGAGCCACATCCCCAGCCCTATTTTGTGTTTTATGTAGAGACAGGGTCTCACTGAGTTGCTTAGCACCTCGCCTTTGCTGAGGTTGGCTTTGAACTCGCGATTCTCCTGTCTCAGCCTCCCAAAGTGCTAGGATTACAAGCGTGAGCCACCGCGCCCGGCTATTTTTAATCTTTTCCTTATATTTTTGTTTGATTGATTGATTTAATTGTGTGCTACATGTATGAGTCTGTTGGTTTATGTTATTTAGGAGTTTGTATTTTCTCTGTTGTGGTTATTTTTAGTACTCTAGTTTCATGTATAAACTAGTACTGCTCATCTAGTGTACTACACACTTAAGGCAGTTGGACAGGCCTTCTTGTCATGAACAATCTTATTGGTTTACCTCATTCCCTGAAAATATATCACTTTCCCTTTGAGCCATCATTTGAAAAATGTTGAAGTTAGGGCTGGGGTTTTGGCTCAGTGGTAGAGTGCTCGCCTCTCATGTGTGAGGCACTGGGTTCAATCCTCAGCACCACGTAAAAATTTAAAAAATAAAGATATTGTGTCCACCTACAACCAAAAAATATTTTTTAAAAATGTTGAAGCTATCAGTTTTTTAAATATGCATTAGCTTTGTACTATGAGCTGTGCATCATAATCTTTCTTATTGTTTAATACTGAAAAAAATGTGTATTTCCATTCATTTCTGGAAACAAGAGAATACTGTACTTCCTACCATCTTTTCTCTTCCAATTATTTTTAGTTGTATCATTTCTGTACTGACAAGGCATATTTTATTTTCACTCTAGTCTGTCACCTATCATCATTAAATTAGACATAGTCCTTTTTCAGGAAGAATGTTCTCTGCTTATCTCTATTCTTTCTGTCATAGTTTCTGCAATTGTATCTTGGTTGATCAACACCATTTCCTAGTAATTTTCTGAATATCCTCACTGTTCTTGATTGTTAAATAATGTTTTCCGTAGACTTTATACTTGAGTATAGTTTAGCTGGGTATAAAACGTTGACTCATACTTTCCTTCTAATTGTGAAAATATTTCTGAAAACTAGGACAGCCCTGGTGAGGCAGAGAAATCTTTAAAGAGACATTATCTATTTCCAGGAAAAGTAAAGTTTATGGAGGTTATATGGAATAGGTCATTGTTCAGGATAATATCATATACAAGGAAAAGAAAGATCTGTTCAAGTTAATACTGTAGAAGTAGGAAGGAATATATTATGAAGGATTTGGCATAATAGGGGCTTGGATTTCTTCTAAGGGACAACAGTGATATGAGAGAGAGAAACATTCCATTGTAGCATTGTAGTTACTCATCTTAGGGGAGAGCTTCTTTTCTTTCTGTTTTGTTTTGTTTTGTTTTTCTTGGTGCTGGGGATTGAAATCAGGTCTCATGAATACAGGACTAGTAAATCTACATTTCCATGCTGTCTGTAAATCTAGACCTCTGCTCTTCTAATGCAAACTCAGTTCATCTTTTACACACCAGTACTATTGATGGCTCCCTCATTGACCCTATTGACCTATCCATCAAACTGATGGATTTTGAACAGGAAAGTAAATAAATCTATATAATAATGGAGTTCTTTTTATGCTATGGATTTCAGATTACCTTCTGTGTAGCATGTGACAGGAAAACTTAAGGATATCTTAGTCATCATTTTAAAAGATAAAGAAGATAGTGGCTCTTTTGAAGAAGAAAAAACATGTAGTTCTTGGGTATATATTGCTGTACCCCTGTAATCTGTGAACTGTCTTTCTTCCAAGGATCCCATAATAACCTCTATAAATCTAGTCGATATTCACTATAGTTCTAAAACATTTTCTTTCCCTGCTGCTCCATGGGGAGCTTTCTGTTATCTCAGTAGTTTTAAACTACTTCTTATAGACTTACTATACTTCACTCAGGCTGGTACTACCAGAGTTATCTAGTTTTAGGTACAGCACTTACCATACATTATAAAAAATAAAACTGCCATATCAAATTCCACTTGTAGCTTTTAATATTCAGCCAATAATAGGCAAAACATGTTGTCTTTGTTTGCATTCTATTGCAGAAATAGTGACTATCAGACAACCAACCAATTCCTTCTCAATTTTTTCTTATTTAATTTCTTGCTTGCCTGCTTTCTCTCTTTTCCATCTGAAGAGCATATAGACTGCTTCGTAAAGAAATTGCATCGTAGGATTTCTACTGAAAGTCAGGGGTAGAAAACATAATTATGTTTACTGTGTAAGAAGTTGCTGAACTGACATTAGTTAAAGTCTAAAATTAAGACATGTTTTTTTGGCTGATCTTTTGACATCTCCTTAATGCGGTATTCAGATAGCCACATGGTTCTTAATACCTCAACTGCAGCTATTATTCAGTAAATATAAAATAAAATATGTTACAGACTAATAGTCAAGAATTTCTTCATTCTCATGTTGAGAAATGTTACCTAAAGGAGCAAAGCTTTAATAGGGTCTCAGCTTGACTTTTGCCATGTGTGCATATAAAACAGATAAGCCAAGCTTTGTTTTGGAAGATGTTAATTGATTCTGTCCACCATGCTGGCTAACAAGCCAATTCCCTGAAAATGTACAGACAGAAAAAAAAAAAATCTGTTCCGATTACTGCATAAGTAAAATGCCTCCCTTCCACTTGCATTAAAGGAAAAATGGCACTCACTGCTCTTGGTTTCTGAGACTGCCAGTTGATGTGTAGCTTTGATGTCAGTTAGCATTTCAGGAATTACCCTATTGTTGACAAAATGAAAATTAAAAAAAAGAAGGAGAAAGAGATAGATTTTAGAACCATCAGAATTCAAAGCCCTAATATTTGCTTAATATTTTTAACCTGGTTAGGTAATGAAAGGAAAAAGGCAGAATTGGAATTTAGTGGCCTCCAAGGACAAGAAAGGTCTGTAATTTCAATGAATCTGTTAAGGATTCAGAGTAGGTTAGTAGGCAGATTACAATGACATTTCCCAGGCTCAGGAATCTGACCATTCTTTGTTTTCATCATCATTCTTTTCTTTTCATCCATAGAAAGTAGAGGATCCTTCACTTTAAACTCTTTAAACTCAATTATTGCATTAATTTTGGTCTCCTGAAATTTCAAGGGGGTCAAATGCTGTGGGAATTTCTACTTCTTCTGACATGACTGATATTGAGACTGGCTAGGAAGTCAGCCATGGGTAGCTGCACATCTAAATAATTGGTAATTCATATATGAATATATGAAAGTTATGCCCAATTCATTCTACTATCTTTGCTATTCCAGTGTAAAACTTCACATCATGTTCAACCATAAGAATGGTATCCTAATTAGAACAAGCGATACTCCATGTATGTATTATAAGTCAAAGCACATTCTGCTGTCAGGTATATCTAAAATGAACAAATTTTTAAAATAAATAAATGGTAATGAGAACATTCTTGACAAAGCCATCTTGCAGATGAGCATTGAGGTTTTTCCTGCAGCAAATAAACACAGACCTAAGAACAAAAACAGATGCAACATTTCCAGTGGACCTTGGCAGTAGATTCTCTTTGTGTTTACAATGGAAGAAAGAACTGGGATGGGATGGAAGGAACAATGTAATTTGCTTGTCATTTCCCTTAAATTTTTAAGAAAATCAATGAGGTTTAAGGCCTATCTCCAGAAGTATATAATTTTTGCTTCTAGTATGTCTAATACTAGAACTAGATTTTCAGTGTGAAACATTTTGTCTAAGTGCACCTCATTTATCTAAGTAAGGGGCAAATACTATGAAGCATGAAAACTCCATTTTACACTTTCATCAAACACTTTCTCAGTACCTAAAATACTTGTGGGCAGGGAACATGTTGAGTGATGATTACAGATTCAAAGGGTAATATAAATTCACAATTATCACCAAGAAAAAAATAATAATAATTTCCAAGGGAATATTGTCAAAATAGGTCCCAATGCAAACAGGTCTCCTGGATATAACTTAAAATTGCCAAGCAATGTTTGTAAAGACCACTTAACAAATATTCCCTTTATACATACATTCAATTATTATTGCTGGTTCTAACATAAGTCTTAGAAAGTGCTGTTTCTTCTTCTCTACCTGCATGGGTGTGGGGTAAAAACCATGATCAGAATTTTCTGAGATTGGCAAGTTGTATAATGAATCCCACTTCATTCTTCTTGAAACTGAACACTCAAGAAACTTAGGTTTCCCCTGCTGCAAACCTATTAATGTTGGCAGTCATAAAATAAATACAGCCACAACCATTCCACAAATGAATCAGTCAGCTCAAATGAAAATATACCCTTTCCACATCACTGAGAGAGAGATCTTCCAGGTCGGCTTTTAAGTGTTCTGGTCATGGTGAATTGACGAAATTGATGCCCATTTTCCTTTTAGCATTGTGCTTGATTTGTGAAGTGGGGAGAAGGAGTGATGCTGACTGCTAGATTCTCATCATTAACATGAAGTTTTATTGCCTTAAATCTCTCTTTTCTGCACATTATAAATGTTCTAAGTCAGGGAAAAGGTGCCAGGTTGAAAGATTAAAGGTGGTACATTGGTCCCTTCTTGTGCAGGCTGATTCAAATCTTTCTACCATTCTAATTAAGTAGTTGCTCAAAAGAAGTTTTGGTGATGCAAAATTGGGAAAGGAGTTTAATTGAATATATTATGAATGGATTGGAAAGAGGGCAGAGGGTCTGGATACTATGAAAAAGGAAAGAATATGCAGAAGTTTCTCTGGCAGAGGCCTGGGTTACACCTCTAAAGTTGCAAGTTATTTTTGTTCCATAGAAAATAGACAAAGGGTCTTTAATGAAAGAACATACACTAGATCTCTTGGTCCTTGGTGTCTGTTAACCTAGTTCATGATGAAAAAAATTGAATTTTTCTAGCTACATTTTCCAGTCTATGAAACTTTAGCACTTAACCCCATCTAGGTCTCAGACCTTTGCTCCTGATCCTGTATTTATTAGAACCAAGGAGACAGATATCTTTTTCTCTGGAAAATGCACATGTTCTCCCAATTCAACCAATATCAAATATTTATAAGATGCCTACCATTTTCCAGCTACAGAGCTAGGCACTTGATTTTGCAGACATAGACCAGCTCTCCTCATTAGACTCTAATGAGGGAGAGAGATAATAAGCAAGGAAATAGATGGATATAACAATATATAACTAAGAAAGCTGGGAAAGAAACAAACATGTAGTTACTTAAGGAATTTTAAATGCAAGGCACTCTACCATGTCTGCTAGATGTGTGGGATACAAAATACCAAAAAAAAAAAAAAAAAAAGCCAACATATGAGGAAATTAAATGATTCAAAACTAAGCAACAGCTTAAAATAGCAAAATAAAACAACTACTAGAAATGCTTCAACCCAGTCGTCTCAGTCCATTTGTAAGGCTATAACAAAATACCTTAGACTGGTTAATTTATAAAGAATGAAAGCTCATTGGCTCACAGTTTTGGATGTCCAATACCATTGTGCTGGCATCTGGCAAGGTTCTTCTTGCCGCATAATGTGGTGGAAGTCACCTTGTGGTGGAAATACAGTGTGGGTAGAGAGACAGCAGGGTGGAACACAGCCCTGCAATACCTAACCCACTCCTGTTATAATGGTGTTAGCCAGGGGAGAGCCCCCTTGACCTGAAAACATCTTAAAGGTCCCATTCTCCATACTGTCACAGTGGCAATTAGATTTTTAAAAGAGTTTAAGAGCAAACCGTAGCTGCAGTGCACAATTAATTATCTAAGAAATAGTAATGGGAATAACTGCTTTCTGATTGAAGTGGGGGAATGTGCTGTTTGGGGGTGGTGGGAGGAGAGAATTTCTAGAGAACTCCCCAAAGACAGGCAGATTGTGGATGGAAAGCAGTCTTTCAAGTAGAAGGAAAGCATGGGAGAAATACTAGGGGTAAGGAAGCCCCCAAAAATTAAATTGTTGTGAACAACTGTATTGGGGAAGCAAATGACACCATTAAAAAGGGAGAGTAAAAAAATATTTTCTTCTTTTTCCTTCCTATCATATTAAAATAAGTTAAAATAGTGGTAACACAAAATAGAATCCTAATTAGAATAGAGTATACTCCATGTGTGTATAATATGTCGAAATACACTCTACTGTCATGTATATCTAAAAAGAACAAATAAAAAACAAAAAAAATCAGTGGTAATAACAGGAAGAGAAGGCAGAGAAGGCAGAGAAGGAGGAGGGGTGATAGTAAAACCTAAAGCCTTTTTTTTATTATTGGCAACAATCTCAGGAAACACTTATTTCCATATGTTGCAGGTGGGGTTAGAAATGGGTATAGTTTCCTTAAAAGGAAATTTGGAAAAGTGTATCAAAAGCTTTTAAGCTATTTGTGAATTTAACCAACCAATTCCATTTAAAGCTATTTATCTTATAGAAATAATCATGAAATCAGTAAAGATTTATTTACAGCAAAGCTTGTTATAGTTTCTCATGAATGTTCTTGTTTAGAAGCAGATAAATGTTCAATGCCAGAAAGTTCAGGCAAGTGGCTAGTGGAGACATCTATCACATTTGAACTTGACAGTGGGTGTTACTATTGTCATATCCTTGAATGAGAGGTAAAAAGGAGTGATATTGACTGTTCTCATATTATAAATACACATCAGGTACTTTCACATAATATTTTAGAAGGCTATTTAATTTAATATTTTAAGCTAATATTTAGTTACATGGACAGATGTTCCTAAAATCTGGAGCAAAAAGTAAAGCAAATTATAACGGATGCAATTTAGTAATATCTATGAGTATATCTGCATCAAATACATAATGGAATGATATATACAGAGAGATCCTCAGATGTGAACAGTGAATATTTTGATTCCCATCTTTTTGTTTAACAATATTTCCTAAAATTTGTATGGTGAAAATGTTGTGCTTTCAATATTTCATAAGACTAGAAAATGATTTAGCAAACCAGGGGAGCAAAAGATATTACAGTTTCCTAAACATGGTGAGCCTTTTTGTAGTGAGGAAAATCAATGAATTTTCTTTCCTTCATTCAACTTCACCTGTGATATTGTCAACTTCCTCATCAAAGAATTAAGTGTGACTTAGTGAAAAAGTGTGGTTTGGTGTCACACAGACCTGGGTTTCAGTTGCAGCTCTGCTTCTCAAAACCTATTAGATCCTGAGCAAGTGGTTAAATGTGTGTGAGGACCAGTCCTCTGTTCGGGAGGGTGAGAATGGGGACATATTTTTCACATGACAGGCACAGCAGTTGGGACACATAGGTGAGAAAATATGGTTAGAGTTAAAACATGTATCCCACCAAAAGAAGTAACTCTCCAACAGTAAGCAATAAAAATAATTTTTTAAGCTTCCATAAAAATACTGAAAATATATAAACTGAAATCCATCGACCTTTTCTGGGAGAATAAATTTATTTCTGAAAATTTGTTACTTAATAATTACAGGGAAGAAAATAAAGGGGAATGAGATTTCTAGAGACAGAATGGGGGCTGGGGGCTGAGTCAGTGTTCAGCCCTCTGATTCTTTTGTCAAATTTAAGTAAAGGGCTGGGGTTATGGCGCAGTGGTAGCGTGCTCGCCTAGCACGCGTAAGGCACTGGGTTTGATCCTCAGCACCACATAAAAATAAAATAAAGATATTCTGTCCACCTACAACTAAAAAAATAAATATTTAAAAAAATTTTAACTAAAAATGAACCTAATTTGTCAGTTTGCATAATCACACTAAGTAAAGTTGAAAACTGCCAACTGATATACATTTTCATTGTTTAAACAAACAAATCCAAGTAATTAATTCTTGGGTTTCTAATTGCTTTTATTCATTCCATAATGTTTCATTCTGCTTTGAAATTGAATCAATCAATCTACCTACCTTTCTTTCTTTCTTTCTTTCTTTCTTTCTTTCTTTCTTTCTTTCTTCTGGAGTATATGGCAGAGGTAAGTTGGAAAAAAAAATGCCTTAAAATATCTTGAACATGCCTTTAAAAGCATCATGTTTGGAAGTTCCTCAAGTTAGTTCTATTAACATCTCTAAGTATAAACAGAAAACAGTTGCACTCCTCCAAATCCAAAAATATCTGCCCAAAGTTATGTGCTCAGAGAGCTTTAGTCTAATTACCAGGAGACTGATGTAGATAGAGCAGTGTCATTCACATAGTCAAACTTAAAATGAAGGTTTAGATCAATGATGATAACAAAAATGAAACTCTCTATAAAAAAATATTACATGGGACTATTGTTACTTAATTTTTAAATTGGAATTATATATCATAGGATTGGGGCTTACTGGCAGGAATGAACACACAGGAATCTGTGAAAGGGTACTACTTCTGAGGGCCTTTGGGAAAAGTCTGGGAACAAACTCTTCTTATCACACCTCTCTAGGTGAGCAATGCAGTTTTCTTTCTCTGCGTGTTTCCCTCTATATTTGGATTTGAAGAAAGAGTATCTTTGTTTTCTTCTCTCTTTTTCTTTCTTTTCCTTTTCTTTTGAATGGACTGTCAAAATTTTAGCTGTAATTGAAGAAAAGAAATGAGGCAATCAGAACTAGAGTGAAACCCAGGAAGGGGAATGAAATTACCACTTCCTTGGGTACAAAGTCAATAGTTTTGTGTCAGTGAGCAAAACAATTCCATGCTGAGGCTGTACTGGCACTCCAGGGACTTAAATCTACAACACTATCAAACTATTCATTGTGCTTCTTTTTTCCTGAGAATTCATGGAAAACATGGAAACAATAGAGAGCAAAGCTGGTCCTCTAAAATAAGTGGCCTTTAGAGTTTGTGTGTTTATCTTACAGAACCATGAAAAATATCTTCATTAATGTTTTCTGTCTCTAGGCTCCATTTCCTTTTATCTCCCAATAGAAAAGTCGCGACTTTTCACATCTGCATTGAGAAAATAGATAAGAATTCAACCCTCCAGTCTCATTTATTACAATTGTATTTAAATACACAGCTTAATTAGTTGTACACCCTTCTTCCAATCCTCTTTGAAGTAGTTAATTCCCATTGCAACTGTTCAGTTAATTTCATGGCCGTACCCTAATTTTTGAGTTTTGTGGAAACTAAGGGTTTGAAAGCCTCATGTGATATCTATGAAGCCTAGATACTTGTTCCACAAGGAGTAGATTGTTAATGCAGGACATGGAGTTTATTGACTTAGATTTGAGCTTTGGTTAAAACATTCAATCATTTTTCACCAAATTCACCTTGAAAAATTAATTTGTCAGCTTAAAGAAGGAAGGACAGGGCATTGAGATAGACTTATTAATAATGGGACAATATTATATGTCACAGTATCCAGGTAGGGAAAGAGTGAGTAGAGATAATGTGATGAGACTTTTAGAGCATGCTAATTTTATACAACATACTATGAGAAAAGCAAAATACAGTCAACATTTCAGAGAAAATGTTACACTATATTTTGGCAAACACAAATAAGATCAAAAGAAAAACATAAATGCAGGATAAAAAAAATTATCAAGTTGTGTTTGTCTAGGGCATGATCTTGAACATGACCAATGAAACAATGGAAGATGCCACTCCAGCCATGAGATCAGTTCAGACCATGCTATCTATTCAAGTATTTTTTGAGCATAAGTAACTAGTTACATTTATTGGATAATATTTTACACTTAGTGGGCATCTGTTGTGTCTCTGTTGGCTTGAGACATAATTTGCTAAGAGAAAAACAACAGAAGTTGGTAAGATAATGGACAGTAACATGACAGTAATATATAATCCAAAAATTGAGAGTGATATGATCAAGTGGGTCAAAAATTATGCACATCCATTATCCATGTGTTCCTCTATACTTTCCAGCTTCTATTGCTGTCAGATTTGGAGGAAATTCTAATCAGTGTTCTGTCATCAGGAGTGAAATGTGTCACTTCTGGGCTGAGACAGTTTAGAATCATCCCTATGTGTGTTATTCAGTTTTTCTTTTTCTTTTTTCTTTTTTTTGGTGGTGCTGGGGATTAAACCCAGGGCCTTGTGCATGCTAGGCAAGCACTCAACCAACTGAGCTATATCCTCAGTCCCTAGTCAGCTTTTTATCACTGTGACAAAATACCTGAAAAAATCAACGTCTCAGAGGTTTCAGTCCATGGTCTCTGCTCCATTTATTTGTGCCTTTTTTTTTTTTAATTTAGGCTTACATGTTAACAGAGCAAATTGATTCATTGTACATAGACAGAGGATAACATATCAATTCTCTAGTTGTAAGTTTTATAGAATCACAACATATATGCAGTCATACATAAAGTTAGGGCTATGATGTCCATCATATTCCACCACCTTTGCTGTCTCCATGCCCCCTACCCCCTTACACCTCTGTGAACAGAGTTCCACCATTGTTCCTATGTCCTTCCCCACATTATGGATCAGCATCCACTTATCAACGAGTACATTCGGCAGTTGGTTTTCTGAGATTGGCTTACTTCACTTAGCATGATATTCTCCAAATCCATCCATTTACCTGCAAATACCATAATTTTATTCTCTCTTATTGCTGAGTAATATTCCATTGTGTATATATACCACAGTTTCTTTATCCATTCATCTATCGAAGGGCATCTAGGTTGGTTCCACAGTTTAGCTATTGTGAATTGAGCTGCTATAAACATTGAAGTGGCTGTGTCACTGTAGTATGCTGTTTTTAAGTCTTCTGGGTATAGACCTAGGAGTGGGATAGCAGGCTCAAATGGTGGTTCCATTCCAAGTTTTCTAAGGAATCTCCATACTGCTTTCCAGATTGATTGTACCAATTTGCAGTTCCA
>PVHX01016373.1:0-43463 GCA_004024805.1 Geosciurus inauris
TCATCTTTGTGTACCACAATAGGCCTGAGATATGGTGACATTACTGATATTTATTATAAATAAAAATATTTTGTGTAGCAAATCTCCTATTACTAATCTATATATGACTCTTAGAATCAATTCCTCATGAGTTACAGGTTTCCCCTACTCTTTCTCTTCGCTCTTCTCTTTTCATCTTTTTTGAAAACCTAACATGTTGTTAGGCATTGTCAATGTCACCAATTGAATCCAGCCTTTGTCCTATTGAAAGATGACTTACTACATTGCAAGGAGACAAGCCCTGGCATTTCCATATTCTAAATCCAGTGAGGAGGGAGTAGCATTGGCTGCAGGCTTGCTGTGCTCCGAAGAATACCTTGTGTTGTCCAGTTGTAGGTTGGGTTATCCCCTGGACTGATGTGTGCGCCTAACCATGTCACCAAGTAACTCCTCTCTCACCAGAGCCGCTCAGCTGCCAGCTCTAGATGCAGGCGTGGGGGGAGGGGAGAAAGATGGTCAGAGAAAACCCTCTAGGAGGGAAAGTGGTCAAGGCAAAATGGACTTCTTGTTGTGACTGCTCCTCCCAGAAGGAAACTCCAGCCCGGGGGGACCTTCTCCAGGAACTCTGAAGTGAAACCTACAGTGCAGTCCCCTGGCAACAAATAGAGGGCTGGTATGCTGGAAGCAGCCACACGTGGGGCCACCGGGCTCACAAAGGACCCGGACTGTCAATGCTCTGTCCACTGAAATAATAATCGCAGCTGCACTCCAAGACTTTTGAGGCTTTTCCCTGGGCAGAAAGGGATGGAGCAGAAGCGCCCCTGTGCCTGGTGCCTGCCTCTCTGTATCCTGCTGCTCCTGTGGGTTTCGTCAGGTCAAATCTCCTTTGTGAGTGGATGGATTCTATGGGCCGTTGCTGTCCTTTGTTTTTTTAATTGAAAAAACGGACAATTTTATCTTCAGGGCTCCTGTGTGGTTACTTTGCATTCTTTTATTTCCCTATTAAATACCTTAATTGGTAAAAGGAGACGTCTCAGCGTGCTTTGTTGACATAACAGCGGTAGATACACATTTTATGTACATGAACTAAAGTCAATTTAAGAAGCCACAAGAAGGGCTACTTATGGGAGGTGAGAGTCAACTCCTTTAATTAGCATTATGAATTTATTCACTTAGTACTGTATATACTTGTCTTTGAGATTCAGGTAATAATGAAAGGGAAATACGTCAATATCTTCTGATGTAAAGTTTCATTTCTTTTCTGTCCCTGTGTATGCAAGGTCAGTAAGTGTCCCTTCCATATTAATGTGTGTAGCATTTCATTCTAAAACTTTGTAAGTGAATATCAGAAGTTTACCATGTGATTCCATGCAAGGTTTGTCAAAATAGAGCATTTGAAAAAGATCAACGTCTTCATTCTTTAACAAAATATTTTATTTCAAGATTCAATTAGTTTTGGTAGGTGTTAAATTGCTCCTCATTGGTGGTTTAATGTATGACCTTGACATTTTGGGTTGTACTGTGGCAGTAGCATGTGAGTTCTGTAGCAGTGTAGGAGACAGATATGCAATGTACACCTGACCATGCTTAGGAATTGCTTTGTATAACTGGGTGTTTATTAGGTCTAGTAACACATTTCAGTCAATACAGAACAAGAGTCTATGATTATTTTTTTTCTTTACAACTTAGAAAGCAATAACTTCTTAGCATCTTCATTATCCGCGAGCAGTTGTGAAGCTGGGATCAGTTTTTCTCTCTGACCAATGCTGACTGATTTTTGGCTACAGAAATAAAAATTCTATCATATTCATGAAAATGAGATTAATCAAGGAAAGATTTTAAAAATGAAAAGACTCAAAATATAATTTCTGTAAATAAAACTTGAAGAGTTAGATTCAGATGTCATACATTACATGGAAGTGTCTCGAAACTTTGCTTGTTTGAGAACAAGCTGGGCTGAGAGGTCAGTTCCAACGGGAGCTTCTTGTTAGAATAAAACAAAGAGCAGATGCTGGATTTCTGTGTGGAGCACAGGGTTTAGGTATGTAGTACCTGAGGCAATAAAGCCTTGCTCTGCAGCCAACTTTTATTGTTAAATAGTTCAAACATCATAGTTTCTCTGAATTAAATCCTTTCTGTGAGGGGTGACAACAGTCCTCTTCTGGCTGCAGTATGTTACCTCAAGCCTCAGGATGCTCCCTGAGTTAGACATGGCTAGCCTTGTTTTACACAGAAGAAGTAAAGTTCAGAATGTGTAAGTGGGTTTTAAAAGATCACATAGATCACATACCAAGTTTCTCTGAATCCAAGCTGTGTGCTCTCCATGAAAATTTATCTCTGCAGCCCTATCTTGGGGGAACAGTAGAGGGCTAAATCAAAAAAGCCTCCTTCATTCAGATTCACCTTAATCTTAGTAAAACATACATTGGTTTCCTAATATACTTAAGCTCTATGAATTATACAAAGTTAGCTTTTAGGGAGGCAACTGGTCGTCAGACAGTTCTCTCTATTCCTTGCTTCTTATTTTTCTTCTTTTGCTATGGATGTGGCTTTATTAAACCAGAATAGAAACATGAAAAGTTAAACTAATTGATGCATGTATTGATCAAAGACTAGCTTGAGGAAAAGCATGAAACATGAGTAAAATTTAGTTATTTTGTAGTACTTTTAACTTACCTATTGTTATTAGTCTCCTCAGGCTGCCATAACCAAATTTCATAGACAGAGTAGCTCAAATGACAGGTATTTATTTTCTCACAGTCCTGGAGGCTGTGACGCCCAACCAAGGTCGACAAGCTGGTGAGCTTGTTTCCTAGTGTCTCTTCCTGGATCACAGACAGTTGTCTTCTTGCTGCGCCTCACCTGATGGGGTTGAGAGGGCTTCAACATATGGATTTTGAGGGTGGGGGTTACAATCTCTTCTTTATAAATTACCCAGTCTCAGGTATTCTGTTATAGCCACATGAAATGGACTGAGACTCTGTGTGTGTGTGTGTGTGTGTGTGTGTGTGTGTCTGGGTGCACACATGTGTGCAAAAAAGAGAGCAAGTTTCCTGTGTTCTCCTAAGATTCTGTTCTGTCTATCCAGTGTCCATTACTCACAAAGCCAAACGGTCAAAGTCATTTATATCTCTCCTGTAACCCAGTTTTTGCTAGGGTATAAAAATCATATCACAAACCCTCTGACCTATCCTGAGGGTGTCCTGTGCTTTTTGCTCCTCCTGTGTCTACCCTCTGCCCAAACACCTAGTGTATCCCATGTGGCCCTGGTTGGCCTGGAAAGCCCCCTTCCCTGGGAGTTGTAGGAAACAAATTCCTCTTGTTTCAGTGGTATCCATTTCTCCTGGTCTGGATGGTTTAGCGTGTATTCCAAGGGCTCATGTGCTGGACGCAAGGTCCCCAGTGTGACAATGTTGAGCAGTGGTGGAGCCTCTATAAGGGCTGGAGCCTCGTGGGAGGAAGGGGGCACTGCCCTCAGAGGGGATCGCTGGAGCTCTCATGGGACCCCAGTGAGTTCCCTCAAGAATGGGCTGTTAAAAATGAGCAAGCCTGGTCCTTGGATCTGCCTGGCTTCCTGTCTCACCGTGGGGTTTCATTGGCCCATGTTCCCACCATCATGATGCCATTCACCACGTGGCCGTCACCAGACACCAATCCACCAGGGCTGCCTGATGATGGGCTTTCAGCAGCAAAACTGAGCTAAATCGATCTCTTCTCTCTCTCTGGCATGTGTTTTACCACTGGGCTACACTCCTCATCCTTTTCATTATAATTTTTCTTTATTTTGAGACAGGATCTTGCTAGGTTGCTGAGGCTGGCCTTGAACTTGCCCTCCTCCTGCCTCGGCTTCCTGGGTGGCTGGGATTACAGGCATGTGCCACCACACTTGGTTAATCTCTTTTCTTTATGAAATACCCAGCGAAGCAAGTGCTTTACTACTGAGCAATATCCTCAGCACCCATTTGGTACAGACTTAAATAAAAGAACCAGATAAGATCTCTTAGGAAGAGTACATAGAAAGAAGCCAATGGGAACACTAACACTAAATACTCAAAACAAATAGCGTATACATACACATACACACATGTGTGTGCAAATACTTGGTGCATACTGTTAGTAGCATGCGCAAGGACTTGGACACACTTGTAAATTATGTTTTCCTTTAGATCTCTTTGTGAGAATCATGAAATTGCTTTTCTTCTCTCTCTTTTTTTCTTCTTCTGGTACTGGGGATTGAATCCAGGGGCACTTTACCACGAACTACATCCCCGGTTCTTTTTAAAATTTTGAGACAGGGTCTCACTAAGTTGTTCAAGCTGGCCTCAAACTTACCACACCCCTGCCTCCCTGGGATTACAGGTATGTACCATCACATCCTGCTCTATTCTTTCCTTTAAATTAAGGATATTCAAAGACGTTTGTCAGAGGATTTGAGTAAATCTTCTATTCTGTGCAAACATAGCTTTAAGGGGTTGAAAAGATAAGTTCTAGGAATAGAAAACTCTGGTTAGAGAAATGGATGTCAGGTCAGAGATAGAGTGAAGAGGGAGGGGTCAGGGACAGAGGGACAATAGCCCCAGAGCCCTTGGCCAGGGAAAGCAGTATGTGTGGGCCTTTCTGCTTTTATCCTTCAGAGGGGAGCTTCTCAGAGCAAGGGGTAGTCTTGCGATTTTTATTGTTTTCTTTCTTTTTTTTATTCTAATGGCACAAATCTTCAATTTTATTTTTCTTTAATAAGTCAATCTCATTATTCAGTTCAGGGTCTTTCACTGAGCAGCTGGTCCATAACACAGAGTTTATATCCCCATAGATTCACGATTTGAACAAAATTTCCTGACCTAGTGTCTGTAATATTTTATTTTAAATCAAACAGTGGATAACATGTTCTAGGTATTCCTGTATTCCGCTGATATTATGATTCTACTAAAGAAAACAAAATATTAGGCCTGGTATATTCTTTAAAAGGTCACCTTTGTTTTTTAGTTTAATTCCATTTCCTAAAGATTTCTACTACACATCATTTTACTAAGGTCTTTAAGTTGGACTCAACAAAACTGTCCCTTTTCTGGGTATGATTGCATGAATGGTGTGACTCTGCATCATGTACAACCAGAGAAATGAGAAGTTGTGCTCCATTTGTGTAAAAAATAAAATTAATTAAGAATAAAAAAGAAAAAAAGAAAGAAAGAAAAAGAAACCCCTCCCTTTTCTCACTGCTTTGCTAAAATGCTTGTTTTTCGAAGCCTTTATTATTTCTTAGCACTCAGTTATTTAAAAGGTAACTGGGGCTGGGCTACAGCTGAGAGGCCCTGCATTCCATCCCAGCACCACCAAAAAAAGCAGCAAAACTGGATTGGCGTTGGTACATAAATAAACTTCCTCAAGTTCTTAATCTCAACAGAGATGCTTTCTTTGGCTGGAGTTTGGGTCGGCTCCTGAACCTTCTGCGAGGATCATCTGTGCACTTCCTTGTAAGATCCAGGTTTGGCCAAGAGCCCTGCTAAGTCATACTGTCAAGGAGCCCACCGCCTGCTCCATACCTGCCCAGGATCCTCATTCCCTACCATCCCCAGGTGATGTCTGATCACCCTGGACCATCTTCAGCGAGAGACCTATTAGGGTAGTTTTGCCAGAATTCCCCTAACACCTGCTGTTTCCTCTTAATTTTCCATCCAGTGACCTCTGTTCTATATTTCTGCTATCAATTTCCACTTGCCTGAGCTACATTCGGAGTCCAATCTCTCCTCCACAGAAAGACCCCCTTGTGCAGTGGTCCTGAGGAAGTTTTCCTTACTATACCTTAACAAGTGTCACTGAATAAATTTCTCACTAACAATCTAAATGAAACCCCTTCCTGCTTTTGGAGAATGGTGTGTGTGTGTGTTTAAACCAATATTCTAACTTTCCCAAATAAAGTTTCTTACTTTGTTCACAACTTTTAAAAAAGAAAAATTACTAAACTCCATTTCACAACCTTTTTCATGGTTAATCGGTGGTCCTTTTCCCACCTCAACATTAATTTAATATTTTCTATTGTTTTATTTTTTCTCAGAAAGACTATAACACACTACATCTGTTTTTATGTGCATTCTAACCACTTTATTATATTTTTGTTTAGTTGTTTAAAGACAGTCTTCAAGGAAAGTAATTTGAATTTTTTTCTGATTTAGTTTTCTCTATTTTTTTCAATATGGAAAATTTCAAACATAAAAGTCAAAGAAAGGGATAGAGTGATTCACTGCCATGTTTTTATTATTATGCAGCCTGAACAATTACTAACACATGGTCAGTCTTGCTACATTTTTGTTTTTACTTTAGTTGACTTGTTTTTCCTTGTATTTCCTAAAAATATTCTATTTCCTATTGTTTTTAGCATTTTACCCTATTTTTTAATATATAAGATTGGCCATATTTCTTGGTTATTTTTTGCAGCACTGGAGATTTTTCTTTTCTTTCTTTTTTTCTTTTTCTTTTTCTTTTTCTTTTTTTGCTTATGCATGCTAGACAAGCACTAAACCAGGGCCACATCCCCACCCTTCTTCATTACTGCAAAAAGACAGAGTCTCTTTGCCTTCTTCTGCCTTCCTGCCTTCTCAGGCCTGATTTATGTACTTTGTGATGAACTTTGGATAGCTATTCAAGTACTCTTACTGGTGTCAGCAACAGAGCATTTCTGATTTGGGCCTACCTGGAGAGGCGGAAAACTGGTCAAGCCAGTTTGGCCGACATAGGAAATGTGACTATAAATAGTGCATTTTTCAAGTTCCCTGAAGCTTAAAAAAATTAATGACTATATTTGCTAACAATGGCTCGGCGCTAGACATCAATTCCATTCCTCTACCTTCTTTCTTTGCATAGGGACATTGAAGTAAAGCTCTTTAACTGGGAAGGAGGTCGGTTTCTACTTCTCCAGGTTCTCATTTTCTCACTCTTTCAAGTGTCCAAAATAGTCTGAGAATATTAAAAATTTATTAAGCTGGGCGCGGTGGCTCATGCCTGTAGTCCCAGCACTTAGGGAGGCTGAGACAGGAGAATCGTGAGTTCAAAGCCAGCCTCAGCAAGGGCGAGGCGCTAAGCAAATCAGTGAGACCCTGTCTCTTCATAAAACACAAAATAGGGCTGGGGATGTGGCTCAGTGGTCGAGTGCCCCTGAGTTCAATCTCCAGTACCAAAAAAAAAAAATTTATTAAGGTGTCAACTGGCCATAGGTTACTGACAAGTGTATCTCCTTTATTTAATTAATTAATGGCTTGAATGGTGCAAGGCAGATTTTAAACTTTAAGAGCAGACATAAAACCATCACATCTGAATGTATATTAAATACTTGTGAACTTTAGTAGTATTATACTGTGCTATCTAAAATTTGCTTTCACATTTGCCATGTACCCAAGACTTCCTTTGAGTCTGTGGTTATTTTGTTGCAGGGCTGGAGATCTCCATCTGTCCCCTGCTATCAGGACTCCTGTGCAGAGTGCCATGGTGGGAGGATGCCATCCATCCAGGGACCAAACTTTCTTCCTTCCTCGGCTGTATCTCTGGCACCTGCCACGGTGCTGGTTAGAGTTGGTAACCCAATAAATAGCTGTTAAACTGACGAATGACTGCTAGCCTGCATTCTGTCTGTCTTCTAAATGATCTCAGATCCCTCCAAGTGCAGCTATGCCCATTTTATAAACCAGTGTTAATGACTCTTTAAACAATCAAGGCATTTGGGGCTGGGGTTGTATCTCAGTGGTAGAGTACTTGCCTAGCATGTGTGAGGAACTGGGTTCAGTCCTCAGCACCACATAAGAATAAGTAAATAAAATAAAAGTATTTTGTCCATATACAACTTTAAAAAAATCAAGGCATTTTGAAGACACATCCCCCCTCCTGTTGTCAGTTTTCTTCTCTGGAAGGAGCCCTGGTCCCTCAGATGGACGTAACATTGCCAGCATAACAAGATGAATTGTTGTGTATTTACTGTGACAGAGTAATATTGAGAACTCAAATGTTGTCTCCCATTTTCTTGGCTGTGGGACATCTGGAAGAAATAAATATGGTGCCAGTGGCTCCAGTGGCTAGTCCTCAGAGGGTGTTGTACAACATTTGCTATTAGAAGTTTCCAGTGACTGAAATCAATATAATACATGAAATGCCCTCAACCAGGGGATTCCTCATAAGATGCCTTCCAATGTATCTGATGAATTAATTTATGAATGAATTGATTCTTTTTGTAACACAATCCCATTGAGCTAGACTTCCAAGCAACGAATGTGTAGAAGTTGTACAAGGGTGAGCTGACGTATCCCTGCAGGTACTTCTGTGTTTACAACACAACCTCGATTAACGTGTTAAAATTAATTTGTTTATATGTCTGTCTCTATGTCAAGTCCATAATACCCTTGAGGGCACAGCCCGTACCTTATTCATCTCTGGATGTGCCTGGCAAATGGAAAATTCCTGTCTCAGGGAGTAAATGAATGAAGAGATGGGTATTTTGTGTATAATTTGTGCACACAAAGTCACTTATTAGAGCACTTAGACACAGCAAACTTTTTCTGAGAAAGACCACTAGGCCGTAAAAGAGTGGTGATCTTTGTAAATTTTTGAGACTAAAACTTGAGGGTATAGCTGTTAATGTATATTCCATACCTACCACATGTCAGGCATCAATACTCCAAGTATTACATGCACAGGATTGGCAGAAATGTAGTAGTATATATACTGCAGAAATGGCAGTAGTATAAAAGGACCACTTTGTGTATTGCATATAGAATAATCATTTTGAGGTATCTATCACTTAAAATGAAAGCATTGTAGCTATTTATGTCTTTGCCTAACTCTTAGTTTAAAAGGACTGTCTTTTCCTAAAGATGTGGTCCAGAGATTAATTGGTAAGATTCATTTCTTTCAAGGCACAGAAAGGAAAATATTTTTACTGATGTACTAATAAATTTGTTTCTCATTGGGCGAAGCTTTCTGGAGAGAATGCTTGCAGCAGGCATATTCATGTCAAGTTGCAGGAAAGAGGGTGAGTGCCAGGGATGATATTTCATGTGTGTCCCGTGTGTCTGGAAGACGGTTCACAAGAAAGCTTTGCCAAGGATGTCTAGAAGCAGTGCGTGATCCAAAAACATGACTGTTAGCCTTAAAAATGGCCTTTGAAAAAGTAGCATTTACATAGAAGCTTGGAGAATTAGAGAGTTTGAATAACTTTACAAGTTAAGTTGCTTTGAAAATATTTTTCTAGAATATTAAAAAAATTTGGAACAATTCTCTCTCATTTTAGTTTCTTTAATTCTCTGGGCCTGCTTGCAAATAACTTATTTTTATTTAGGTAGATATATTACAATTACTAAAAAGTTACTGACCATGTAAACATATGTTTCTACCTTGTATTTTAATATAAGATGATACACTATTTGTATGTCTTAATAATTTATCGGGGATGCCCTGCTGTCATTTTAAGATTAAGAAGCTACTAATTATAAAAGCAGACATTCCAATGAGATTTTCAGTGAAGCTTTTCAGAAGAAAAATTCATTTTTGCGTCATGTTGAAGGTACAAATCCAGTGCTTTGAAGAGCGGTGTGGAGAGGTGAATAGAGACTGAATATTAAGACTCCTTTTTTTCTGTATAGATTAGACCACATGGTCCCTGCCTGGGCTGTCCCTTGAAAGGGGTGGAGGTTCCTTTCAGTGCACGAATTTGTTCATCGTGGACTTGTGAATCCGTTTCCAGCCCTGCAAAGAGCCTCCGTCACCGGGTGTTTCCCTTTGCTAAGAGGGAGTTTATTCCTGCACATCCTGGATTCCCCTTCATAGAGGACATGGCCTCACCTGTTAGGTGCTCTGGATGAAAAGGGGGGAGTTTCAGACTCTCTTCTGGAGGGAACAGCCATGATCAATGGGCAATGATCCTGAGAAGTTTACCTCCTCCAGGTAATCGCAGGTATCCTTCGAAGTCCACTTCGCTGGAAGTCAGCCTACAAAATTTGAGTCTGTTACTTTGCTATGGGTATGAAAGGTGTGGTTGAGGGGCCGCAGTGACTGCCCAAGTGCAGCAGTGGGGACCTCTGTTTACAATGAACATTGACCAGCTACAACCAAGAAAGCATATCCCAGCTAGTTTTAATTTTTTTCCAGCTATGCTTGTTACGAGTGAATGGACTTTATGAGTCAATGGTGTTAGATGCCATTTTAAAAGACATAGCATGTGATTTGTGTCTTCTGGGGGCCTATGATCTAGTTGAGAAATGAAATATTAAAGACAGAAATGCAGTCCTGGCCCAGAGAACCATTTATTTAAACAACAACAAAAACAACAAAATGACAGAATTTCAGAGCAGGACTCATTCACTATGAGATGAACTTATTAAATTACGGGAAAAGAGCCATAGAAGGACTTTGAGAAGTTCATATGATTTATTCCAACTCTTTGGAAGAAGCTACAGAAATTGAAAAGTGTGGAAAGATGAAGAAAGTAACAGAAACTCTACACTTGAAGGCTTCCTGGAAAGGTGGGGAACTTAAAACTAGTTCGTTTGATCCTTCTTCCATCTTGCATCATGAAAGCCACTAAAGTTGGTTCAATGAGCCATGGAAGATGTCAAGGGAAGACACTCTCGGGTGAGTCTGGAAAGAGCTGGCGGGGGTATGGGACACATCCATAGCTCACAACAGAGGCCCAACTCCTAAAGTGCTGTTAGATACCTAGGCCTGCAGCTTTGCTCCAGAACAAGCTTACCTCCCATGGCTGTTGCTCCTGCGCCCACTCCTCTTAGGGTGGAACACCGGGGAAGCCTGGAAGCAGTTCTCAGGACAAACTGGACGTGGCCATATCAGAGAGCTGCAGTCCTTGCCTGTGGCTAACTTTTAAATGTCCTTGACATTCAGAAGTGTGGGTTTTCCTGTTAAAATTTCAGCATCTTTTAGGACTAGAGATGATCAGGATGTTTCAGAGAAAAAAGACTGAGTCCACACTAGGGTACAATGACCATCAGATTCCTCCCATTTTAACAAACATCGCTGCTTTATTACACACTTAATGAGTGACATTTGCACATAGAAGCTTGCTTTCTCAAGTTCATCTGCAACAGACCATTAAGTATCTACAGACATGCCTTTGTGCTTTGATAAAGGGAACATTGTTGAATTTCGTTAATGATACTCTAGCTCATGTTTTTGAAGAAGCTATTTGAGAATGGATGAAGAAAGCTGTCCTCATTCTGGATGAGGTCTGTGTTAAATCATGCGTGCATAAGGTTGAGTAGGAATACTGTCCTGGTCCAAGCAATCCATATTTTCTCATCTTTCTTTTGTTTTAGTTCTGAGTAACAATGCACTTTCACATCCTACAAAAACAAAACAACACAAAGTACAATCATCCTGATGCCACAGGCCTGGACTCTGCAGGTGGCATAGAAATGAATTTGGGATAACTTAGAAACAATTCAGAGGGTTCAAATAAAATTTGGGGAATTAAGTAAAACACTTTAGATAAATTGGCTAAGCTGTTTCTGTTGATATGCACAAGCATGAACTTGAGCAAACATTTAGATCTTGTAATAACTTACTTTGCCTTCCTGGTAGGGTCACATAGCTTAACAGATTTCGCAGCCATTTGTTGCATAAATAGAAGTGTTTCTCCAGTGACATGATTTTTTTCTAACCTAAGAACCAACTAAAAACAATTAATCAAATTATTTGTCTCAAATCCAAAACTTTGTTCACATTTTTCATATTATAATAAAAATTCAGTGAAAATGCTAGAAAATACGGAAATTAGAGTCTGTAGTCTATCAATTCATTGTAAGCTATAATTTACTAGCATAACTAATAATTACAAAACATTTAGCATAGAACATTGCATTAGCAGTGCTAAGTTTATACATTGCTCAAAAGGTGTTTATACAAAAACTAAGGATTTTATATAACATTATTCTTATCCACTTAGGAATAATATACATTAACATGTCACAACTTACAAATGCATGATAGATCATGAATATAAAAGAATGAAAATACTATTTTTGATACAATTTACACACTGAAGTGATTTCTTCAATGCTGGGAAAATTAGGCAGAGTTCAATGAAGTGGCTAATAAGTGTGGCAGTATGCAATGGGTGTTGAAAGTATTGGCCTTGAGCTTGGCGTCTCCCTGCTCAAAGAGCATTTTATTTTCTTCAGACATATGAAATTATTTTGGATTAGATCCACATGAGAAAGTCTGAGAAATGTAGTTGGCAGAATCTCCCAGAGTCCATAATCCAAAAATAATAGCAGCAGTTTGGGTGAGGGGATATTAATGATGCCATCGATGCCCTGGTGGTGAGCTCCATGTCCTCTGAGATCTCCTACCTGGCACGAAGGCAGGTCCTGACAGTTTGAGCCTTCCCCGAGTCCTAACTCTTCAAAGTTGCCCATAAAAGATGCCTTGTTCAATTCTCAGCTCACAGAAGAAACTGAAGGCTCACCCAGGCCTGCTGGCTCTTGGTCCAACATTTTTCCTGTGTTGTCTTTGAAAAATTACACTTACATAAACTAATTTTGCTTAGAAATGATTTAACGATGACTAATAAGCATATTAAAGAGAGTTGGTAATATTAATTTTCCAGAAAATTCTCTCTTGTGGTTAGACTAGAAATAAATTCACTGGGTTGATGTCTTGCATCTTTTATTTTGTAGTACAATATCATCATTTTTTTTGAATCATGCTGTGTGTGTGTGTGTCTGTGTGTGTGTGTGTAGTGGGACGGGGGTTTAGGGATGGAACCCAGGAACTCACACATGGAGAGCACTCTCACACTGAGCTACATCCCCAACTCCTGAATCATGTATTTCCCTGAAAACTCCTTAAAAATCAACATCTCTTACTCAGGAAACCATTAACTAAGGGATAAGAGTCTAACCCTAAACCTCAATAGCCTTTGAAAGATTTACTTTCAGGGATTCACTGTGCAAGTCTGATTCATTTCAGAGAGGCTCATTCCCATCCAGGCCAACCTCCTTTTACATACATAAAAATGTTATGTAGTAGGTTGTATTTTAACATTTTTATGTTCAGAAATTCCTAGGCTGGGTCTAGTGGTTACCTTCCACCTTTCTTAGGGAAATCTTGGAGGTCTCCAGCATGGGATGCTCTGCAGACTGAGTTCATCAGAGCTTTGCTTCAGATGTTGCCTCTGTGAAATGGTCTTTCTGAGGCAGATGTCTTTTGGACAGTTAGTGTCTCCCCCACTCCTGCAGATGGGGTTTAATGATGCAGCGCTGGTGTCACACTACAGAGACTGTTGTTTACTAGCAACACACCCTGCAATCGTTCTGTGACTCTTGGAGAGATCTGAACAGCTACTCGGGGTGGGGGGTGAGAGTGACACTTCACTGGCACAATGAGGAACAGGAAATGACCCCTGAGCTGCTCTCTGAGGGGCTGTCAGTGTGTTGCTTCTAGTAGCTGGGAAGGTGCAGACACTGAGGGCTGGAGGGGAACGGTCCAGGCACTAGAGTGACTTGAGAAGCAACTTAGGGAAGAGTGCAGGAAGGAGGTAACAGAGCAGACCAGGTGGGAATGTGCAGTGAGAATTAAAAAGTCAAAACTAAGGTTTTTGTCCTTAGGATCTCTATAGACCACGAACATTTTGTACTTTTATGCTCATTTAAATCTGTTATGTCAACAGGCTTGGTAAACCTGTCTAGGAGTACAGAGCTAAAAGCAGTTTTTAAAAGATCAATGCCTACGTGAGCAGTGTATCAGCACTTTTACATGAGTATTGGCGCCTCTTTTTACAGAGGAGGAAACTGCACAGAAGCCCAAGGCTTCCCATCTTGACGTAGCTGGAAAGTGCTCGCACCCACAGGTAAGCCAGGTTTTCTACTCCAGTCCTGTACCTACTGGACGAAGTGTTTCTTCTTTACTTGCAGGGATTGAAAGTAGGTCAGAGGTACATAAGTACTATTTTTCCTTCTTGAATTTACTTCTGGAACAAATTTCACAGGGAGATTACAGAGAATGGATGTGCTAGGATATTCTAGTTAAGCCTCTGCTCAGTGTTGCTATGCTGTGTTCACAACAGGGAGCTGGCACTCCCTAAATTATTCTATGATCACAAATTCCGAGGCTTATTTTATTTTATTTTGAAAGCCTAAAAGAAGTTGCTTAATTTTTTATTCTGGGTTTTTTCTTTTAAGAGATTTGTCCTTTTTAGATATCTATGACAGTAGAGTGTATTTTAACATATTACACATTCATGGAATATAACTTATTCTAATTAGGATCCCATTCTTGTGCTTGCACATGATGTGGAGTTTCCCTGGTCACGCATTCCAATTCATTCTACTATCTTTCCTATTCCCATCCCCCCTCCTCCCTTTGTCTAATCCAATGGACTTCTATTCTCCACCCCTTATTGTGTGTCAGCATCCACATATCAGAGAGAACATTGGGCCTTTGGGTTTTGGGGACTGGCTTATTTCACTTAGCATGATAGTCTCCAGTTCCATTCCATTTACCAGTAAATGCCATAAGTTCAACCTTCTTTATAGTTGAGTAATATTCATTGTGTATATGCACCACATTTTCGCTGTCCATTCATCTGTTGAAGGGCACCTAGGTTGGTTCCATAGCTTAGCTATTGGGAATTGAGTTGCTATAAACATTCTGATGCTTATTTTAAAGTAGGCCATCTGTGTTCATTCAGTGGTCGAGGATGATGACCTCATCCTAAAATCAAAGCATTTATTGAGTGCCTACCATGTGCCAATCTCCCTCCTAGGTTCTGTTGGCAGAGCAGTGAATGCAGTTAACAAGTCCCCCATATTCACTGAGCTTGCATTCGAGCAGAGGAAGATAGAAAAGAAACGTGAAAACCAATAGGTAGGATGATTGGAGACTATGGTGATTGATGTGAAGAAAATGAAATGACACAATCAGCAAGGACGTGGGCAGGGGCTGGAGCAGGTGGGGAGGTAGTCAGACACCCTGTGGACATGAGTGTCACATAGCATCATAGGTGACCCAGCTTCACTGACACTTGCCAGAACCCCTGGCTGACTTACCGTTAATTTGCCATCACTGTTTTCTGTGATATAAGGTATTTGCCTTGGCAAGTTAAAATATTCCTGGATGATTTCTCTGGAAATGTCAAATGCATAAATTAGTTGCTATATGGGAAAACAATTTATAGACTGCAAATTCCTGAGCATATGCTACCTAATAAAAATGTCACCTTTCTCTTAAGACTTCCATTTTCACTTTTATGTCAAACTATAATGTACCAATTAAAAAATAAATTAATAGAAGGAAGAACAACAGAGGAAGGAGATGGAGGAGGGGACAGTCCTAGGGACCGATATGGAGCAAATTATGTTACATGAAATTATAAATATGCCAAAAATGAACCCCAACATTATGTCTAACTATAATGCATTTATAACAAAGTTAAAAAATACATCAAGTCAAGGCTACAGCTTCTACTGGACAGAGACACCTACTCATAAGGGAGAGATGATGCCGACTCTGGGCAGGAGCACTGTTTTCCAAAAGCAAAACTATTCCGCTAACTTCAGCTGGGTGGTGATTTTCAAAGGGGGATAATATTTAGTTATTTTGTACTTCAATGAGTACATTATGTATGTGATAAATATTTATTTGCAGCGACCAGACATTAAGCAGACATTTTTCAGAATCCTATGAGCTCTGTGCAGTCTCACGGCATTAGAAAAGAGTGCACTTTATCCACCATGGAAGAATATGCGTGCATCCTCCCGGGCCTTCCACAGGCTAATCGTGGCACTCACTGTTGTCTCTGCGGCCTGACGTCATGCTCTGATGCTACTGTTTGGATTTTCTGTCTCAAGGAATTCTCAGTCTTTCCTGGTTTGATTTTCAGTGTGATTTGAGGAATCCAGCCATCTCATTCCTGGAAGGCTAGGACACTGCCATAGACAGTTCTTCTGAGGTATGGAGACTTTCCCAGTAGTGAAAAAAGTCAGGGTGCACATACTAAAATGCTGAGTACTCAAATCTGATGAAATTCAGAATACTTTACTAAGTATTTAACCAGATATGACAGCAAGCCAGCTTCATGTAGTTGTTCCTT
Organism: Geosciurus inauris; assembly: GCA_004024805.1. Classification (NCBI taxonomy): domain Eukaryota; kingdom Metazoa; phylum Chordata; class Mammalia; order Rodentia; family Sciuridae; genus Geosciurus; species Geosciurus inauris. The sequence goes on from PVHX01016373.1 coordinate 16,064, forward strand.
TTTATTTTTCACTTACTCCATTCTGTGCAGGAGTTACTCCTATCATTATGAGGTACCTTGGTGTTACATGACTTTTTGAAAGAGTTTTATGATTCCACCTCCTCCAAAGCTTTCCTTCACTTTGTGGAATTAAGTGAGGATTTTGCTTCCTATCAGTTGCTCAGTTAAATATCTATTTGTTGGAGGGACATGGTGGTGCATGCCTATAATCCCAGTGACTTGGGAGGCTGAAGCAGGAGGTTTGAAATTTGGAGGCCAGTCTTTGGTGAGACTCTCAGAAACTTAAAAAATATTCTATCTCAAAATTAAGGAAAAATAAAAAGAGCTGGGGATGTAGCTCAATGGTAGAGGGCCGTGGGGTTTAATCCTCAGTGCCAAAATAAATACGTAAATAAACAAACAAAATAAAATAATAAAATATTTCAATCTGTGGAGAAGCTTAGATAAGAACTTAAAAACCAACATGAAGGTGCATTGCTGCTCACAAGCGATGAATGGAAATGATTCCAGAGGTAACTGGATCAAGCTCGGAGTCACCCTGATGCAAGGAAAGGCAGCAAGGAGTTGTGGAGGACCTCTGCCCTCCTCAAACCAGCGTGGTGTGTTCTGATTGCCAAGGGCTGACCACTGTTTCAGACCCCATGGCTGGAAGTGGCTCTCAGATGGTATCTGTCAAGAGGACTTCAAGGGAGTCAGATATTTAAGAAAATCTTTGTCCTGCTGACCACAGAAACCTTCATGACCACAGGCAAAAAAGAAGACACGCTTTGCAAAAATAGTTTTGCAAAGTAAAAAATGGATGGTCCTAAGCTGCACCCAACCAAAACCAGCAATCCTTGAAGAGCAGCAAAATTATATTTTCATAGTATGACATCATGATGCTCCAAATGTCAAGTTCTCAACAAAAATTATGAAACATATAAACAGGAAAACATGTATTGTTTTCAGAAAAGTAAGGATTTCACATTGATTATTCCTGAGGAAGGCTAGACATTGGAACTTTAGCCAAGAACATTAAATCAACCATCTTAACTATGTTCCAAGAGATAAAGGAAATCATAGATGAAGAACTAAATGAAATCAAGATAACAATGCCTGACCCAAAGAGGAAGTTGAAAAAAGACAGAAACAACAACAACAAAACAAGCAAATTCTGGTGTCAAAAAGTATGTGGCTTGGGAGGCTGAGGCAGGAGGATCTTGAGTTCAAAGCCAGCCCCAAAGACTTAGCAAGGCCCCAAACAACTCAGTGAGATCTTTTCTCTAAATAAAAGAACACAAAAAAGGGCTGGGGATGTGGCTCAGGGGTTGAGTGTCCTTGGGTTCAATCCCCAGTACCAAAAAAAAAAAAAATACAATAACAAATAAAAATACTCAGTAAAGGGGCTCAACAGCAGATATGAGCCAGCAGATGAAAGGATCAGTGAACATGAAAATTAGACATCTGAACTGGTCTGAGGAGTAGGAAAAAAATAAATAAATAAGAAAAATGAGCATAGCTGGAGGCACCTCTAGGACACCATCACATACCCACATATTCATTATGAAAATTCTAGAGAAAGAAGTAGTGCTCATGGGACCCAAGCTAGTTCCCATAAGACGGCAATATCATAAATACACAAGACTGATCTTTTCCTGCTGTCTGGCTTCCCGACTCACTACATGATCCTACCAGCACGCACACCTGCCATGATGTCATCTGTCATGAGGTCCCATCAGAGGCCAAACAAATGGGACTGCCTAATCTTGTACTTTCAACCCCCCAAACTGTGAGCTAAATAAACCTCTTTTCCTTATAAAGTTCCCAGACTCAGGTATTTTGTTACAGCAATGGAAAATGGATGAATACATAAGTTAATTGCAATGCCCAAGGTAACCACTGCATAACAACTTAAATATATACATAAATGGAAAGAACAAGCGAATCAAAATGTTATGCTACAAAAAACTAACTAAATGCCCAAATGGCAGCAATGGAGAAATTGAGGAGCAAAACATGTAAGATATGCAAGAATAAAATAGTTGAACAGCAGAAGCAAATCCTTCTTTGTCATTATTTGTATGAAATGTGAATGGACTATATTGTACAATTGGAAGGTGGAGATAGGAAACTGGGATCAAAAGACAGAGATTGAAATCTTATATTAAGTAGATAAGATTCAAGATTTATACAAATGCTGCCTACAAGAGACTCACTTTAGATAGAAAGACACAAGAGAAGTTGAAAATAAAAGTATGGAAAAAGGTATTCCATGTAAATTATAACCTAAAAAGAACTGGGGTGCCTATGTTAATAGCAGACAAAATAGACTTTAAATTTTGACAGTGCATAAGTTTAAAAGGTCCAGTCCTGCAAGAACGTACAATAATTATAAACATACATGCATCTAACATTACAGAGGTTCAAAACATATGAAGCAAAGGACAGAATTGAAGGGAGAAATAGACAGTGGTACAGTGATTGCTGGAGACTCAATGCCCTGCTTTCGATAATACATAAAATAGCCAGGGGCAGTGGGGCACACTGTAATCCCAGAGGCTCAGGAGGCTGAGGCAGGGGGATCACGAGTTCAAAGCCAGTCTCAGCAGCATGTGAAGCCCTAAGCAACTTAGCAAGACTTTGTCTCTAAAATATAAAAACAAAAGGGCTGGGGATGTGGCTCAGTGATTGAGCACCCCTGGGCTCAAACCCCAGTACCAAACAACAATAACAGCACATAAAATAGCAAGGCAGAGGAGCAGTACAGAGAACTTGGACAGCACCGTATCCCAGTTAGACCTAACCGACATACAGAGTACTCCACCCAACAGCAGCAGAATATGCATTCTTCTCAAAGGCCCATGGAATGTTCTCCTGGCTAGCACACATGTGAGCGCACAAAATAAGTTTTAACAAATTTTAAAAGATTGAAATCTTTCAAAATATCTCTTTTGACCATAATGGAATAACAGAAAAATCAGTAACAGAAGGAAAACTAAAAAATTCATAAACACGTGACCATTAAACACACATGCTTAAATAGCCAACAGATCCAAGGAAAACATTGTCAAAGAAGTTAGAAAATACAGAGAGATGAATGACAGTGAAGACGTAGTTTGTCCAAACTCAGGAGATGTGCCAAAAGTAGTGCTTGGAGTGAATTTATAGTTGTCAATATCTACCTCAGAAAAAGAAGGAGATCTTAAATCAGTCAACTAACTATCCAAGAAAGCAGAACCATCAGAGCAAACGAGACCCAAACCTAGCAGAAGGAAGGACATACAGATCAGCACAGGATAAACGAAACAGACTAGAACAGTAGAGAAAATGGGTTCTTTGGAAAGATCAACAAATCCACAAATCTTTAGCTGGGTTGACTAAGAAAAGCCTCAAATTACTCCAATTACTAAAATAATGTGCAATCCCACTAACCATCAGGGAAATGCAAATCAAATCCACAGCCTCTCACCCCAAGTTTTTAAAAGACACAAAGTAACACAGCCTCAGTAATGGCAAGGTGCTAAGCAACTCAGTGAGACCCTGTCTTTACATAAAAAACCACAAAATAGGGCTGGGGATGTGGCTCAGTGGTCAAATGCCCTCGAGTTCAATTCCCAGTATCAAAGTAAATAAATAAATAAATGAATCCAACAAACAAAGTAACAAATGCTGGCCGGAAGTGGAGCAAAGGGAATGCCTATGTGCTGTTGGTGGGCATGTAAATCAGCACAGCAGCTCTGGAATGTAGTATGGAGACTCCTCAAAAAACTGAAAAGAGAAATGCTGGGCTGGGGGTGGAGCTCAGGGGTGGAGCACATTCCTAGCAGGCACCAGGTCCTGGGTTCAGTGGTGTCGGGTGGGAGGTGGAGTTGGGAGAGCTGGGGACCACCACCTGATCTAGCAAGCCTGTTACCAGGTATATATCCAAAGGAAATGAAATCATCATGTCAAAGAGAGCTGCCCTCCCTTGTTTATTGCAGCAGCACTCGAGGAGCCGAGGTGTCCATCGGTGGATGTGTATGTACACACACACACGCAGAATAGCATGTGGAGTCCTTAAACAAGTTAAAAGTACAACTACCACATAACAGGAATCCCTTTTCTGGGAACATGCCCAAGGGCGCGACAGTGCCACCTCCTACATTCCTGGGTGCCTGCAGCCCTGCTCACCATAGCTGGGCTGTGGACCAATGACACATAATGGACAATGGAATATTACCCAGCCCTGAAACCCCTGCATCCTGCCACTTACTGCAATGTGGGTGAGACTGGAGGACATTATATTCACTGAAATAAGCCAGTTACCACGATACAGCACAATGTCACTAAACACCAAATAAAATATCTAGAGATAGAGAACAAAACAGTGGCAACCTGGTGGCTGGTGGAGGGGAGGAGGAAATGGCAGATGTAGGTCAGAGGATACCAAGCAGCAGATAGGACACGTCTAGAGGTCCAGTGCACAGCACCAGGGCTGTAGGTAATGACATTGTATTGCTAACTGCATATCATGCTAACTGAGTAGACTTTACTCTCGCTACCAACACCAACAACCATAAAAAGGGTAACTATGGGAGCTGATGATAACCTTTTCACTATCTATATGTTGTATAACTTATAGACAATAAGATTTATTTTTAATAAGTAAACATTAAGTGTAAGTACTCTGCATATATCTCTGTTTAATACCGGATTGAAATAGGCATCAGAAAGGAGTAGGTTAAATTCACACCACACGCTGCTAGCCAGTACCTGTTGCAAAGCCAGGAGCACCTTGTCGCTCATGCACCTGCCTGTGTTAAACTAAGTCTGAAACGTATCACGGTAGGGTGTCGCGTATCTCACTGGGTTTCAATAAAGTCATGTGCCCAGACTGTTAAATGTGGAGTTAAACTCTGTATCCCAGACCAGTGTTTTTGTGCCTCTACACAGCTCGACACAGCGTTTCAGATTTCAGATTCAGCAGCCTTGGATTCACCCTCCAGCCTTCCCTCTGCTCACCCGTCTATCACACAAGAGCTTTCCAAAGCATCGGTCTCGCCCCAACTTGTTCTGCTGAACAGTTAGACCGTCACAGGATTATCATAGGATAATGTGTTAAATGTAGCCCATGATGCTGAACAGCGTTTCAGCGTTCACATCCTCCGCAGCTCACACAGCTGGCTCAGGGAGAGTCGGAACACACATTGCTAAGTGCTCCTAATACCACGTGGTGCTAAATGCAGTGTTTCAGAGAGTCAATTGACTATGTCATTATGCACACTCAAGCACCTACCACATAAACCACAGAGTTAAAAGGTGCATTAAAGGACGTGCTATCCACACCATGCATGCTGCTAAACACACAGGCTCAGACATATACTCATCTGGTTTCACTAAATACAGAGTTTAAACACATTCGACAGGAGAATGTGAACAACACTGTATTTTGGCGGCAAAACACAAGGCAGAGATGTGGGGTAATGAGATGTGGGGGAAATATCCTGTACTTGGCTCACATCCAGGCTTGGCACAGCCCAGATATGTGACCACAGGCAGGGTCACATGAGTCCTCACTTGTGAAATGGGGGCGGCAATAGGACATGCTGTGGGGGTGGTTGCAGAGGTTATGGGGGGTTAATAAAGGTCTAGGAGCCCCAGCTAAGACACAGTGAGTATTCTTGGACTGTTTATTCTTTAACTCACTATCAGCTCCTGCCTAATATGAACCATCATTTATACACTGAGTTATTGGGCTCCTGCTAATCATTTTCTGTTTTCAGAACCATCTTCACTGAAGGGCACTGCAAACAAACTGCAAATATATTTCAGGTTTTCCGCAATAGTCCTTGTTAAGTATCTGCCCTTCAGATTGTGGCCCCAGGGCCAGGACAAGAGGCCAGGAGCCACAGCACAGAAGCCAGGCCTAGAGGAGTATGGGAATGTGTTTGGGGTTCTGTTGTGGAAAAAGGATCACATCTGGTTCCAGTGAATGCCTTAGGGGCCACCAGGACCAGGTCCCCAAGGCCTGGGGGTCTCCCTAATCAGGTTGCTGAGGCCAGATTGATCGAGGGTGCCCAGTGAGGGCAGATTATAGGGGAACATGCAAGAAAGGGGGAGCAACCCCCAAACCACATGCTGTGCTTGCTGAAACAGCCAGATTTTGAGGAAATCCAAACCACAAAGAAGGGCTCATTTTTCCATTCGTATCTAGTGGCTGAGATGGGGCAGACTCTGCCATGGCCACCTATGTTCCCTCGGGGCTTGCTGGGCCCTTCCTCTTGCTCCTCCAACGCTGAGGCCTCTGCCCTTCTCTGCTCTCACCCAAGGACCTCAAGCCCTTGGAACCAGCCCTGTGGAAGTGTTTGGCATACAATGACCTGCATGTTGGACGGAACATCTGACTGTTTTCTAGCGACATTTTCACTACCCACAACCAAGCCACAGCCATGCTGGAGGAAACGAGCATGCCCTCCTTCGGCCCTTGCCCACCTCTGCCCTGCCACACCCAGCACCACCAGTGTGCTGCTGTCACTGAAGATCGCCTGCGGTTTCTAGAACTTCAGGTCGACGCGATCACAGTGGGCACATGGGTTTGCGCCATCTGTTTTGTTCAGACCTGGCTTCTTTACTCAGCATAACTGCTTTGAGACCCAGCCGTCTCAGTAGTTCCTTCCTTGAACTTCGGGGTGTGGACATCTCTTGGTTTGCCAACATGTTTCCCTGTGGCTGGGCGTTTGGGTGTTCCTGGCTTGGGGAGGTCACAGGTGCAGCTGACGTGGACAGTCCTGTGCACGTGTAACCTGCACGTATGTCTTCCTTTCTGAGTGGCGTGTCTGGAGGTGCGATGTTCGGTCACACATGGGGCACATGTAGACGTGGCAAGGAATCACTGACCACTGTCCTGAGTGACCAGGCCTGTCCTTTCCCTGCTTTCCCTCCTGCTCCCCCTTATCTGGTCCTCTTATCTCCTTCACACATCAGGCTCGTTCTTCCTCTGAGGTCCCCACATTTCTGCTTCAGCTTTTTCTCCATGAGCTTACTCCTATGTCCTCTCCACCTGTGGCCCACAGAGTGACCCTGCTGGCTGTGTAAACATTGCCTGCTAACACCCTTCAGGCCATCTGTTTGTGATGATTGTTAAGCGCCTCAGATGACTCTGCAGGGCAGAAAGCATGACTGGGTGGAACTTGGTGCCCTGTGTCCAGTTGAGAAAGACCCATCCTGCCACTCTTCTTTTCCCAGAGCCCCTGGGACTGGCACTGTCCCTGCCCACCTTCCCCAGCCCTGTATCTACCATGGAGCTGAGCCCGTTCCATCAATCAGCTTCCTGTCACTGTGAGGAATGCTGGACACCATCAGCTGAAAAGGAGGGAAGGTTTATTTTGTCATGGGATTTCAGAGGCTTCAGTTCATGCTCACTTGGCTCTGTTGCTTTGGGCCTGTGGTGACATAGGACATCACGGTGGTGAGCAAGTGGTGGAGGAGCTGCTCATCACAGAAACGTAGGTAGAGCAGCTATTAGCAACGATCCCTCTGAATCCAGAGCAGGTGGATCTGCACCTAGGCAGGAGGTCCCAGTGGGAAGCCAGGCCTGGGACCCTGGCAGGGGGCATCGGATTGTAATGCTGCTAACTTTCCAGAGGCAGTGTCCTCAGGAGCAGAAAGCTCTGGGGAAACCAGGATGATTCTTGGGCTTTCAGGGGAAAACCATGGCTGAGCTGTCCCCTTGAGGGCCAGGCCAGCATCCCAAGGAGAGCAGGGGTGGGTGGCCAGGCCTTTCAGCACTGTGAATCACAGAACTTTGTCCTGAGTAAAAACCAGGGAGGTCCCTGAAGGGTCCTGCTGAGAAAGCTTGAGGGCTTCTTAGCCCACTGCCATGTTTGAACAGTTTGGTCCACAACTCCCTGTAAGGGAGGAAGCCTCTGAGGAATATTAGATGAGGAAGAAGAACTAGAAGCCGAGGGGGTCTCTTCTGGTCGAGTGTATAGATCAGAGTAGAGTCCAGTGAGTCAGGGACAGGGAAGGCCTTTCTAGAGAAAGGAACATGTTCCACTGCTGGCTACCTCCCCTCCACCAGAGCATAAGGGCAGAGACTTCTCCACCCTGTTTCCTTTATGAGTGAGGCATGGTAGCCTGTGTTTGGGGGCTCCTCCTTGGAGAACCACAAGGAAAACATCGTTAGGCCTGGGCCTGGCTCAGTAAAATATGGTGGGTTTCCTTCCAGGTTGTGGTTCACTGTGTTTTGGGAACAAATGTTATATAGTTGCAAGCTCATGATGAAGTTTTGGTCAACACGGACCTATGTCATGGTACTTCCCTAAGCTCATATTGCCTAGGGACACTGTTGCTGTTTTAGTTCATGTAAGTCCAACAGAACTGCCTGGTGACACATTTCTCCAAATATATCCCCATTGTTAAGTGACACATGATTGTGTTGAATTAAAGCTTCAATGTTTTGAATCCTCCCCTTTTCTCACTTATTTATATACCCAGGACATCTGTCCACGTCCATGGAGAGAGAGCTGTGAGCCTTCCTTGTGGGCTGTGCCTTAATTGATGTGCCAGTGCTATCAATGAGCATTTGGTTGTTTCTGTGCCCATTTTATAAGTAGCATTAGGATGGGTGTCCTTGTTCTCTGTCCTTTGCCTTTTTACCTGGTTATTTCTCAGGGTAAATTCCTAGGAGCTGAATTTCTGGATGAGCCCAAGGGGTGGGCTTACAGAATGAGGAGTCACAGCCAGGAGATCCGAGGTGGGGTCAGGGGAGCAGAGCCATGACTGAGATTGGAGAAGGGCACCTCAAGTACCTGACCCTGTATGTCCCTGGCAGTCCTGGGCCTAGAGGAGGAGGAGGGAATAGGCACCAGCCTTGCAGGGCCCCAAGCTCAGAGACTGTGCTGCCAGTGGGATGTGTGGGGTGGGGGACAGTCATCTGCCCACCTGTCTTAGGATGGGAACCCAGACCCCCATCGGTCTGGGGGCAACAGTGACCATCATGCCTTGGGCTGCCATGGGGGAAGCCACCCTTCAGCTCCCCCAAGCAACACACAGAGTCCTAGGCCCCTCCCAGATGTGGCCTGTGGCCTTTCCTACAACCAGCAAGGTCCAGGCACCCAGGAAAGTGGGCCTGTGTATAACTGGTCATAGTCAGAGCCAAGGCCCAGGCAAACAGACTGTGTGAGGACATCCAGGACGTGTTTCTCTCTTCTCTCCTTGACAGGCAGTATGCTTGGCCCTGAAAGTTCTAGAACCCTGACTTGGCCAGTTGTATCTTCTCCAATTTGGAGACAATGGACCAGAGTCTCTGGAGAGGACCCTGGGCTGGGGCTGGATTTTCTGGCCGTGGTCCAGAAAGCAGGGGCTTGCTCCTTATCTGCTCCACTCAACGCCCACAGGGAGGGGCCTCTGCCCTCAACACCTGCCCACCAGGCCCCCTGGCTTCCCCTCACTTGAGAAGTGGGGTGTGGCCCTACAACCCATTCTGCCTTATGCCCTTTAAAAGGCCAGCATGAGTCCAGTGGACACAGGCGAGACTCCATGAGCAGCAGGTGGTGCCTCTTGCTTCTCCACCTTCCTCAGGTGCCCTGCCTATGGCCACTGAAAGGGCCTTGTGGGCCGAGCACAGTGGTGCACATCTGTAACCCTGCAACTCGGGCGGTGGAGGCAAGAGCATCGCAAATTTGAGGCTAGCCTGGGCAACGGAGCAAATAAAATTTTAAAAAATAACCTTACAAAAAGGGGTAGGGATGTAGCTCAATAGTAGCTCACTCCTGGGTTCAATCCCCCCCACACATACTCACACAATGGGACATAGTGTCTATTTTGAACTGTGGATGGCTGGGAGGGGGCCTGGAGGAGGCGTGAGGGGTGGCCACCTTTGAGCTAGAACAGCAGGAGTAGATTCAGTGACCAGCTTCAGGGAGGCTGACTCCTGGGTCCTCCTGTCCTCATCCTGCTCAGGACCCCAGCAGGCCGAGAGCTTGAACACTCAAATAACCAGGGCCCAGAATGCCCACCAGGCAGCTGTCGAGGCCTGTGAAGGACCCGCTCCAAGCCCTCACCCTCTTGTGGGGGGCTCAGGGAGGTGGCTGGGGTCTGGAGAGAGTAACGGATAGGGCAAAGCCTACCCATATTAGTTTTCCAGGGTTTCTCTAACAAAATGCCACAAACTGGAGGCTTAGAACAAGAGATATTTGTTGTTGAAGCAACAGAAATTTGTTGTGCCCATGTCCAGAAGTCTGAAATAAAGGCAGGAGCCGGCTGTGCTCCCCAGAGGAGCTGGGGAAGGATCTGCTTCCTGCGCTCCCTTGGCTTGTGACAGAACAGCTCCAGACTTCACCAGGTGCTTTCTGCAGGTGCCTTTCTGTGTCCCAATTCCCATTGTTTACAAGGACGCAGACTCTAAAGATTTCTTAACTTGGTTACCTGCAAAGGCCCTATTTTTACTTAGGGGCCTTCACAGGTACTGAGGATGAGGACTCCAACGTATAAATTTTGGGGACATGGCCCCCTCCCAACAGCGTCTCCACCTCTGCCAGATACATTTGCATCCCTGCTGGCTGGCCCCCAGCACTGTAGCCCTTCCTGGGACAGGCAGCCCTTTCCTGGGTGCCCAGGCAGAGCATGGCAGGGCTGACTGTTGGGTGGGGGGCTCTAATCATTGATTTTCTGCTCTGTGAGGACAGGGGCCAAACCATTCTGGGTTGGTGGTGGTGATGAAGCTTTGAAGACAAGATAAAACTGAAGCTGGTTTCTGGGTGGTCAGCCATGGGGAAAGCCCTCCTGGGGACTCTTATTTCCCTGGAGGCCTGGGTAGAAAGGACTGGCAGTTCCAGATCCGCAAAGCCCAAAGCCTCTGCTGGCTCAGGTCGGCTTCCCTCTTGCCCTGCATGCCTGCAGATCCTCCGAGATCTCATGGGGACCTCAGAGGCCCCAGAGTGGATCTTCAGCATTCAGAGAGTGGAAGGGGTTTGGGCGGAAGTGAGGTGTAGACATCCTCAGCTCTAACCAAGTGTGAAAATACCAGTGCGAACCCACTTCCTGGGCCAGCCTCTGGGGATCCCCGGGCTGGTGTATTTGTAGCAGGCCCCAGGTAGCAGTGGACTGTGGAGGGACTTGAACTCCAGGTTAAGTCAGCACTGTGAGAAGAGGCCTCAATGGTCAGAGAGGGTTGGGGACTGGATTTTCTCTTTTCTGTTGAGGTAACATTTCACGTAAAATTAACTGTTTTAATAGGTACACTTCAGTGACGTCTAGTACATGCACAACAGTTCCAAATCATGCTCATCACCCCCAAAGGAAACCCACTATCCTGTACATAGTATTTCCCAGTTCCCTCCTGATGACCCTTGCCAACCATGTTGGATACTTCATATGGATAGAATCACACCTTTTGTGTCTGGCCTCTCTCTTTTAGTGCAATGTGTCTGAGGTTTTTCCACAGGGTGGCAAGGATCAGTACCTCAGTCTGTTCCATTGTATGAGTAGACTGTATTTCATTTGTGCATTCTTCTGTTGAACATTTGGGTTGCACTACGAATAGCACTGCTATGAACATTTCTGTCAAGTCTTTGAATATCGGTTCTTAATTTTTCTGTGTATATATCTAGAAGTGGAATTGCTGGATCCTATGGTAATTCCATGCTCTAAAACCACCAAACTTCTTTTCCACAGCAGCTAAACCATTTTATATAATCACCTGTGATGTTTACATCTCTCCACTTTCTTGACAACCATATTCATTTCTGTTTTTTTTTTTTTTTTTTGGTAGCAATTCAAGTAGGTGTTATATATTATCTCATTGTGGTATTGGTTTATATTTTTCTAGTGGCTAGTGAAGTTGAAAATCTTTTCATGTGCTGTTTGTGTATCTTTGGAGAAAAGTTTCTTCAAACCCCCTGCCATACTTAGGTAGTTTTTTGTTGTTTTTGCTGGGCTGTAAATGTTCTTTATACATGCTGGACACTAGGTCTTTATCAGATGCATGACTTGCAATATTCCCCTCCCATTACCTTAATGATTTTTCACTTTCTTTTTTTTTCTTTTTGCAGTGCTGGGGATCCAAACCTGGACCTCCTACATGTAAAGCACACACTGTAACTCTGAGTTATACCCCTAACCTTTTTTTCACTTTCTTTAATGGTGTCCTTTGCTACCAAAAGTTTAAAATTTTGATGTTCTATTTATTTATTTATTTATTTTTGTTTGTTTCATGTGCTTTTAATGTCATACCCAAGAAATCATTGTCAAATCCAAGACCAAGAAGCCCATGAAAATATGGTCAATATTACTAGCCATTAAGTAAATAAAAATAAAACCACAGTGATATACCACTTTATACCATTACAATGGCTATTTTTTTGGGGGGGGGTACTGGGGATTGAACTCAGGGGCACTCAACCACTGAGCCACATCCCCAGCCCTATTTTGTGTTTTATATAGAGACAGGGTCTCACTGAGTTGCTTAGCACCTTGCCATTGCTGAGGCTGGCTTTGAACTCGCAATTCTCCTGTCTCAGCCTCCCTAAGTGCTGGGATTACAGGCTTGAGCCACCGCGCCTGGTTTACAATGGCTATTTTTTAAAAAAGGAAACAAACTCATGAGTATGTTAGTAACTAAGTAGTAACTAACTTGATGAACATGTGGAGAAACTGGAACCCTTGTACTGCTGTTGAGAATGTAAAATGATAGTAGTGTAAATATTTTAAGTATTACCACTGTCATGTAAAACCATAGCAGTGTAAATGCACACAATGCTCCCGAACTGCACACTCAGAAGTTTGGAGGGTAAATTTCATGTTATTTACCTTTTACCATAATTTAAATGCATAAACTTAAAAAGGAAAACTTTATGCCATCTATCTTTTACCACAATAAATAAAAGTTAAATGGTAAGATCTTATGTATATTTTGCCCCCTCCCCCGCAATACCCCTTCAGAAATGGTCTCTATGTAGCTCCATGTCTGATCAAACACTTCCTCTCCTCCAGTGAGAAATAGCATCCTCCATGGGCTCCCTTTGCAATATGTCATATAATTGTGGTCAAACAGTGCGCAGCCTCTCCAGATTGCCTTCTTTTACTTACAACGTGCACCCAAGATTCATCCCTGTCTTTGTGCGGCTTCATGGCCCATCCTCTTCCCTTCCTGAGTAGTATTTCATGGCCTGGTGTACCCCAGCTTGGTTACTCACTCACCCACTGAGGGTCATGCTGACTTGTTAAAGTATTTGACCATTATGAAGATCAGATTGTGAATTGTGCCCATAATTACTTGCTGTTATTTGTTTATATTGCACTCCTAGAATTTCCAAGCAGTTACCTAAATTCTTGGGAGTACAATTGTTGGATTATACCGTGAACTAGATTAAGCTTTGGGGAAAAAAACCCTGCCAAACTATCTTCTAGAGTGGCTGTACCATTATACACCCTCCAGCAGGAATAAGAATTCTTGTGCAATTGTATTACATTTTAAAGGTTTTAGCTATTTTGATAGATGTGCAGTGCTCTCTCACTCTTTTAGTTTGCAAGTCACTCATGATGTGACAGTGCATTATTTTGTATGCTTGTTTGTCTTTGTAAATATTCATTATTTCATACACTTATTTACCATTTGCATATCTTCAATGTTGAGGTGTCCATTTAGATTTTTACTCATTCTGTGTGTGTGTGTGCATGCAGTGTTGGGGCTTGAACCCAGGTCCTTGCTAAGCACATGCTGTTATCACTGAGCTACCTTCCAGCCTCTTACCATTCTTAAAAATTTTTTTAATAACTTTATTTTTATTTATTTATTTTTTTATGTGCTGAGGATCGAACCCAGTGCCTCACGCATGCGAGGCAAGCGCTGTACCACTGAGCCACAATCCCAGCCCCGCTTACCATTTTTAATTGTGTTGCTATATTTTGTTGCTTTATTTGTGTTGCTTATATTTTGCATATAAGCCCTTTTTCAAATGTGATATCAAATATTTTTCTCCCAGTCTGTGGCTTTAAAAAAATCTTAACAGGATATTTTACTGAATAGATGTTTTGCATTTTAATACAGTCCACATTTTTTTCTGAAACTATTTTTTTTGGTATTATGTCTAAAAACTCATCACCAGACCCAAGGCCATGTAGATTTTCTTCTGGGTTTGCTTTTCTATGATATTTACAATTTTGCATTTGAAATTTGTCTGTGGAACATTTTGAGTAATTTTGGAGCAACTTGTGCCTGTGTTTATTTTTCCCCTGATGTTTTCCAGTTGTTCTGTTGCCATCTGTGGAACATGTCTTCCTTTCTCCATTGAGTTGCCTTTGGTCCTTTGACTCATTCAGCTGACTACATTTACATGGCTCCAGTTTGTCTCTCTGTTCAATTAATCTACCTGTTCCTGGCCAAAGCCACACTCTTCTGTAGCTTTATGGAAAGTGTGCACACTCTTGGACACTGTTCCTCTTTGGTCTCATGTGGTCTACTCTAGTCTTAGCACCCATCCATCGGTATCCTGCTGGGTAATCAGGTGGGATTCTACTGAATCCCTAGAGGAGGTTGAAAAGAATGATCATCTTAATGATTATACTGCTTCTGAACAAGAAATATCTCTACATTTACTTACATTTCTTTTGACTTCTCACAGCCTCATTGAAAGTTTTTTTGGATTTGTATACATTTTAAGATTTACACTTAGGGACCTCAACTTTTAGAGTACTCTGCAAATATTTTTTCATTTCAAATTCCAATTATTCCCATATTGCCAATTTATAAGAAATAATTGGATTCTTGTCTATTGGCCATCTATTTGGCTTCTTGTTATCTCCATCCATTCAGGTCAAGGCTTGGGATGGGATGTTCTACTTCACTTGGAGTTGACAAAAATACACAGGGACTCTTCAGTACGCTCAATTTCAGAAATTCACCGGGACTGCCAGGAGGGGGCGAACAACCACCACGGAACAGCGAGCCTTGTGCATCCCGGGCGGTGCATAGCTGCCTGGCTGGACACGTGCGAACCTGCGGACACACTGCGCCGAGGACTGGAGCTGCGTGTTCCTCAGGACCGACTTGGGGAGACGCTACCCGACTTCGGGACCCCTGAGCCATGTGAGGAAAGGTGAGATGAGGACAAGGCTTCCTGTTGCCCTTGTGTGCTGGGGAGGGAACTTCGTAAAACTTTGCTGTCTCCTGAAATATTTTAGCGAGAAGTATTTTGCCCAAGAAAGGAGAAATGCTACCATGTAACACTGGGAGGTCCCGGGGAAAGTTGGGTAGATGCCGCACCTGGGGAGTCCCCCTGGCGCCGCCGCGGAAAGGCTTAGTGTGCACCTGTCTACTGATTTTGCTAATGTATAAATGGTTCTTTTTTCTTAGTGTGTAAAAGTAGTTGAAGCAATATTGAAAAATCGAAAAGTGCACGTTAAAATTTGCCACATTATCTAAGTTTAAATATATTATTTGTACCCAGCTACAGTTTATTAAGAATTTATATTGTTTCTTTTATGGAAGTAAACTTGCCAACATTTTTTCTTTTGTTGAGAAAGTCACAGTTTAATTGGCAGTATATTTGTAATGGAATATAAAATAACATGTTTTACTAATATTGAAACTATACATTGGATGAAATGTATTAACTGTATGAAGCTTTGGTTTAAACAACAAAGTGAAGAAAGTAACCTCTTTCTTTTTTCTAAGACTTGACCATTTTAAATAAAATCAGAATTTGCCAAAGGTCAGTTTATACTCTGCTATGAACCCCCAGGGTCCTGGGGCCTTTTCCAGTGGAAGATCTTTTAGGGACATTCCAAGCCTTTCTATCCTAATTGATCTATTTACGTTTTCCTTATCTTAGAGTTCATTTAAAAAATTTTTTTTTAGTTGTAGATGGACACACAATATCTTTATTTATTTTTATGTGGTGCTGAGGGTCAAACCCAGTGCCTCACATATGCGAGGCAAGCGCTCTACCACTGAGTCACAATCCCAGCCCCTAGAGTTCATTTTAATACTGTGTATTTCTCACTAGGAAATAACCCACTACTTCTAGGTTTAGTTGCAGCAAGGTTTCTTATTTGACTTTTAATTTCCTCTTTCTATTTTCTACATACTTCTTCATCCTATGTATTTGCTTTTTAAATTGACATTTAAAATATACCCCTTAGCTTCTTTTTGATGGAAAGAATTCTGATGATGTCCACTTTATCTGTTTTTTTTTTTCCTTTCTTTTGCCACAGGTGATTTTGGTGACAGGTTTAAGAAACTAATGACAAATCCAAAGTCTTTAAGATTTGTTCCTATATTATTTTCTGAGTTTAGTTCTAGCTCTTAAATTTAGTTTTTATCCTTAAGTTAATATTTTATATCTTGTTTGAGTCCAGATTAATTATTTTTTCCCTTCCTCCTTCCCTTCCTCCCTTTATAATTTTTCATCTCTCTGTGTTACAGTGGGTAGATAATCTTATATTGTTTCGTGTAGGGCACCTTTATTCTTTTCCAAATAAAATCGAGGAATAATAGCAAGGATATATTTCCTTTATGAAGTCTTGGAAAATTCTACTTAAGATGGAGTCGCTTCGGTTAGAGAGCGATCATTTTAGAACCGAGCCAACTGTCTGCGTCTGACCGTGGCAGGAGCCGCCCGCAGGCGGGAGCGGAGCTGCGGCCCGGAACCGCAACCTGGCGGTCTAGCCACACCTCGGGGTTCCCTGCTCCTACCCTGGTGGCTCTAGGCGGGTTTTAACTCTCGCCCTTTGTTCTCTGGAACACACTTTCGGCTTTACTCGAATTGTGTCTTCCGAACCGCAGTTCCTAAGAACCCAGATTAAGCTTTTTTTTTTTCTTTTCACAGCCTCTATGTCGATTATGAATCATGCTTTTAAAATTCTTCAGGGTTATGAAACATGTTCTAAAGATCGCTGGCTTGTGAAACTCTCCAGTGGGACAATGTCATTGTCATCAGCAGTCACACAGTGCCCTCTGGTGGCTGCATGGGAAAATGGCACGCATGCTAAGACTTGTGGGCACCTTCTAGAGGAAGTCCTGGCTCTGGCGACTGGAGCTGGGATCCTGTATGTGTATGTGGTTATCTATCAGAATGAGCCAGAGGATCAGGCAGAGCATCAGCATGATGTGCCACCCACCTCCTAGCCAGCGATGATGGCTGCTGCGAATGTAATCCTTCCTTAAAAGACAGATAGATGCTTTGCCCACTGTGTCCCTTTCTTTTTGGTGCTTTTCTTTGTTCTCACCACTATGCAGAGAGGAGTGAAATCAGCACTTGTCCTCAAGTCATTCAGAGCCAGAGGTCACACCTGGTGTTGAGACAAAGACCGGGGATTAATGCCACCAGAGGGACAGAGTCAGTGTACTGAAAGGGCATGGAAGGGGAAACCCGGAACTCCAGGAAAGAGACAAGTGGAGCCAGCTGTCTTAAAACGGCGAAATCCACACAGGAGGTTTCGTTGGAAGCATGAGGACGGAAGGGAATTCAGGAACTCTGAAGCCCCCTTGGAAATTCCGGATTGCAGGATCACAATCGATTAGAGAAGAAAGACCACTGAGTCAGGTACTAAAGGAAAGAATTCCACCAACGTGAGGAAGTGAGGAGGCGGCAATTTCAGGGAGAAGGAACAGCAGGAGCAGATGTCAAGAGAGCTGCAGGACAAAGGTGTGTGGATCTCCCCTGTGGCCTCAGCAGAGGGAACAGTGACAGAAGGGCTCTCACAGGGAGCCAGGGGACAGCCAATGGCACGGAAAGAGCCCTGTGTCTGTCCCATACATAGGCTGCCAGATTCCAACAGCTGTCCCAGGATGCGGTGAGTTGAGTGGATTCATGGCTGTTTCAAAGCCATAGCACCCATCGAATCCCATTCAAAGGCAAGTGAGTCAGGTTTGAATGTATCTCCTTTCAGTGATCCAAGTAAATTCTCAAAATTCAGCCCACAGTTCCATCAGATCTACCCTTTAAATATGAAACAAATATGTGATGTGGTATCTTGGTCTGGAATAACATCACATGGAAGAGTGTACTCATTGGTTATTTTGTCTCAGAATAGTTTATAACTTCAAATAGTGTTCCTTTGATTAAGATGGTTTGGTTTCCGTTGAGTGTAAAAATAGGAAAAGAGTTGAATTTTTTATCCCTAGAACTTTACCTAAAATGAAACTTTAAAGCTTATTATTTCTTTCTTTTCTTTTCTTTTCTTTTTTTTTGGTACTGGAGATTGAACTCAGGGGCACTCAACCACTGAGCCACATCCCCAGCCCTATTTTGTGTTTTATGTAGAGACAGGGTCTCACTGAGTTGCTTAGCGCCTCGCCATTGCTGAGGCTGGCTTTGAACTCGCAATTCTCCTGTCTCAGCCTCCCTAAGTGCTGGGATTACAGGCTTGCGCCACCGCACCCGGCTTAAAACTTATTATTTCTTGTTTGAAGAACTTACTCTCTCTCAGTTGTAGCAAAATGACTCAAAATCTAGCATGAATACCATATTTCATCAAATCCATCTCATCAGCAATTGTAAAAACATTATTTTATGTATACTACTGAAAAAATAAAAATTTCTCTAATTCTACTATTGCCCAAAGCTTTGTTTTTGAAAAAGAAACTTTATTTTAGAAGAGTTTAAAAGAGTTTTGGGCTTACAGAAGCCAGTGTATTTTAGTCATTGAAGTCATTATTGTACATTTAGTGACCGCACTCTTGGAGAGTTTAGATGTGGACTTGGAAATCTAGTTCCCTCTTATGTATATGTAAAAGATAAAATGTTAACAAACTAAATTGAAGCATTTGTAAACCTTCTTAGTGCTCAGTGCCCAGCTTTTGTGAATTGCAGTCACTGATGTCCCTTTTCTGTTTTTCCTACCCTCCATGCTCTGGAGAATGCTGGGATTACAGGTGTGCGCCACCATGCCTGGCTCAGTGGTCTTGGTAACACCTTGATTTTAGACCAACGAGATTCATGGTTCAAAAGTATTAAATTTGGAAAATTCCAGAAATAAATAATTAATAAGCTTTAAACCATGCGCTCTTATGAATGGCAAGATAAAATTTCACACTGTTCCACTCTGCCCTGCCCAGGACAGGAACCATCCCTCTGTTCAGCCTATCCACACTGTATATACTACTCTTCCATAAGTCGTCTGATAACCATCTCGGTTGTCAGATCGACCGTCACAGCAGTGCAGTGCTTGTGATCAAGTGACCTTTACATAGCAGCCTAATGGAAGGTCGTGATGTCTACCTCATTCAGGCCACTTCATCTCAACACACAGGCAGCACATCAGCTCATTACCACAGGAGGGGTGAGCACTGCACAATCAGGCATTCTAAGAGAGAGACCACATTACCCAACTTCTATCGCAATATATTATTATAATGGCTATATTTCATGATAATTGCTATTATGTAGTTGGTGGTGTTAGCAATTTTAGTCTCTTACCATGTGCAATTTATAAATCAACCTTATCACAGGTGTGTAGAAAAAGCACCCTGTGTACAGGGTTTAGTACACTCTGTGATCTGGGGCCTCATGGTGAGTGTCCTCCATGAATAAGCGGGGGCTGCTATCTGTGTCCAGTGTGGTGGGGAGGGTCAGGAAGAAGAAACAAAACCCAGTTCCCATGGCATTTTCATTCTGGTTCAAGGAGAATTCATGTTGAAAACATGTCTATGTGCTGTGGATAAAAGTAAGTCGGGGGGCTGGGGCTGTAGCTCAGGGGTAGAGCACTTGCCTCGCATGCGGGAGGCACTGGGTTCGATCCTCAGCACCACATAAAAATAAATAAATAAAAAGATATTTATGTCCATCTACAACTAAAAAATATTTTTTTAAAAAATGTAAGTTAGGATGCTCAGTGGTGGGTGGGACAGCACTGCCTCATCTTAGATAGGACCAGGGAGCGGTTCAAGCCTGTGCAAAGTGTGAATGGCAGAGCCCCGAACAGCCTGTGGGCAGCTGGGCAAGGGCCGTTCAGTGATCTCAGTGGGCCTGGGGCTGGTGGTCGTGGGAGCTTCTTTGTGAGAACCGTCTGCCAGGCTCCTCTTCTGCGGGTGGTGGTGACCAGAAAACTGGACAAGTGTGTCCTCATCACTCATTGCAGCCCAGAGTATCATCAGAGGTCTGTTTTCCTTGCTTTTGTTGCTTGGCATGGAACTTTGAACTCCAGAACATTCCATTTGTGCTTTCTATCTTTTAAACCTCTCTTGAAAAGTAGGAAGACAGGGTACCTATAGCCAAGCCCTGAAGTATCGTTGCCACTGTGTGCAGGAGTGCTGGGGACAGGAAGACTCTGGATACCTTCCCTTCATTCTCAGTGGACTTCAGTCTACCTTTTGT
This sequence comes from Geosciurus inauris, assembly GCA_004024805.1. Classification (NCBI taxonomy): domain Eukaryota; kingdom Metazoa; phylum Chordata; class Mammalia; order Rodentia; family Sciuridae; genus Geosciurus; species Geosciurus inauris. The sequence goes on from PVHX01016373.1 coordinate 36,340, forward strand.
TTCACCGTTTAAAATATCACACAGCAGACTGTGATCAGAGACTCTATGACATGCAAATTCATGAAGCATTCCGTATTTTTGGAATGACATTCTGATTCATGCAGCAACAGGGACAAAACTTGAGTACATTCTGCTTAGTGAAATAAGCCAGTCACAAAATGACAAATGCTCTATGACTTCATTTATATGAGGTATCTGGACCAGTGAAATGCATCAAGATGGAAGGTAGAGCAGTGAACTGGGAGGGATTCAGGTCAGTGTTTAATGGAGGGGGTGGGAGGTAGGGAGGGGCCCTGGCAGTCAATGTTTCATGGGTTTCAAGTGTCGGTTTTGTAAGAAGGAAAGTTCTGGAGATCTGTTGTGTGACAATGTCAGTATAGTTAGCCCTGTTGAACTGTGCACTTAAAAATGGTTGAGAGCTGATTTTATGCTATATGTATTTCTCCACAATTAAAAAGTAATTAAAAAAAGAAAAAATGAAATAAAACATTTTGTAAAAGTAAAATAAATGTATAGTGTCAAAGAAGGCATACATGAGAATACAACTATTTTTTAAAAAGCAAGAAACTGTCACAAAAGTGATAAATATGGTTACATCTGGGGAGTAAAGAAGGAGATCTGATCGGCAAGGCAAAACTGAACTTCTTTTTTTTTCTTTTCTTTTTTTACTTAATTTATTTAAATGTATTTCAAGTCATAGTACATATATAGAACTCAATGTTTCCATTTCTCTGGTTGCAAACCAGATAGAGTCACACCATTTGTGTCTTCATACATGCACCAAGGGTAGTGATGACCATCTCATTCAACCATCTTTACTACACCCCTTCCCTTTTCCCTTCCCCCTCCTCCTCCCTGTCCCATCCAGAGTTCCTCCATTTCTCCTATGTTCCCCATTCCCACCCGCCTTATGTACCAACATCCACTAATCAGAGAGAACATTCGGCATTTGGTTTTTTGGGATTGGCTTACTTCACTTAGCCTAATGTTCTCCAATTCCATCCATTTACCTGCAAATGCCATAATTTTATTTTCTTTTATTGCTGAATAATATCCCATTGTGTATATGTACCACAGTTTCTTTATCCATTCATCTATTGAAGGGCATCTGGGTTGCTTCCACAGTTTTGCAATTGTGAATTGCGCTGGTATAAACATTGAAGTGGCTGCGTCACTGTAGTGTGCTGTTTTTAAATCTTTAGGGTATAGGCCAAGGAGTGGAATAGCTGGATCAAATGGTGGTTCCATTCCAAGTTTTTTAAGGAATCTCCATACTGCTTTCCAGATTGGTTGCACCAGTTTGCAGTCCCACCAGCAATGTTTGAGTGTGCCTTTTTCACCACGTCTTCGCCAGCACTTTTTGTTGCTGGTATTTTGGATAGCTGCCATTCTGACTGGGGTGAGATGAAATCTGAGAGTAGTTTTGATTTGCATTTCTCTAATGGCTAGAGATGTTGAACATTTCTTCATATATTTAAAACAGTGAACTTCTAAGTACTATTTCTTAACCTGAGTTGAGGTACTTACTTTGTAACTTATTCCCTAAATAGAATATATGTATTTTATATACATTTTATGCATGTATGAATTAAGTGAATGAAAATTGGTATAAAAGAGGAAAAAAATCAGTTAATATCATTCATTATGTAAATTGGCCAAATGCAAAAATCCTATGATTACCTTAATAAATGCAAAAAGGCTTTGAAAAATTTCAAATCCATTTCTCACTAAGAGAAGAAATTCTTAGCAAACTAGGAATGCAAAGGACACTTCCTTAAGTTTATGAAGAGGTTCTACATTAGTAGATAACTACATTGTAGGCACATTAAACATGCTATTGAATACTGAAACAAGTGAAAGTTTCCCTTTTGAGGTGAACAATGATATAAAGATTCTCATTACTACATTGCATTTAAGCTTCTGGCCTGTGAATTAAGATGATAAAAATAAATATAAGAATTGAAAGGGAAGGTATGAGTAAAGAGCTTCCAGACAGGGGCTGGGGTTGTAGCTCAGCGCTTGAGCTCTTGCCTCACATGTGTGAGACACTGGGTTTGATCCTCAGCACCACATAAAAAATAAATAAATAATATAAAGATATTGTGTCCATCTACAACTTTAAAAAATAATAGCTTCCAGACAGCTGCTGGAGATCTGTTGTGCAACTTCCAGGGGAAGTCCTGGGACCCTGTCCTCAGTGTGAGCTTGGGAAGTGCCTGAAGCCAGGGCACCTGGCCTGAGAGAGAGAGCTATCTTGGGGAGGAACACGTTTCCTCTCTGAGTTACTTCTGCTCTGTAGCCAGAAGTTTCTATCAGACAGAAAACAGAAACTTTCACTGTTGAATTGAATGAAAGAAGCAGCAGGAGTTTTTTCCCCCCTCTTCTTTCAGTGCTTGGGATGGAACCCAGGGCCTCGTGCATGCTAGGCAAGTGCTATACCACTGAGCTGCAGCACAGCCCAACAGGCAGGACTTTTGAATCAGGAAATAACAAACAACACAACATCATCAACAACAAAACTAGCTGGCTAGAAATTGGAGAGCATGGAGATTTCCAGAAATGTGGCTCTCAGCGTTGCTGTGATGACAGGCATGATCCTGGCGGTGGACACCCAGGCTCAGTCTGGTTGTCAAGAGTGGCCTGCAGAGGGCGCAACTGGATGGCAGAGGCAGATGCTTTCCAATGGGAGCCCAGGGGAGGTTTTTTTAGAATTTCCAAGAACCATTCTTGTCTTTCAGGATCCTGACTATTGTTTTGGAAAGCTATGACTCCAAAGATTTCTTTCACTAATGTTGATTGATTTAAAAAAATTTAGCTAGAAGATGAGAAGTATGACTTTGGACTCTGCTCTCTTTGGATCAGTCCTTTCCTGGACGACTGTACTCAGAAATTTCTAGTTTTATGTGCGGGGTTTGGTTTTATGTGCATGCTGCTTTTGGTGATAGCAGCGGACTGAGAGCTTGGTGGAGGGAAGGGTCCTTCCCTCTCTCAGTACCGCAGCCCACCGTGGGTGTGAAGCCCTGAGCATGTGAAACCTTGCTGACCACCTTGCCGGGCGGCCTTGTTTATGGGTGCACCTCACCTTCAACAGAGTCTAACTCACACCTGCTTTCCCTCAGCCTCTCTTTCCGCCTGGGCTCCTTCCTTTTGACCATCATCTATTTTAGGTTGTGACTTGAGGCAGCCGCAGCAACTCCTGATAGGTGAGACTAGCTTGAGTCAGGGTAAGAAGCTCCATTTATGCCACTTGCTGGCTTAATGGAAGATGGCGGACCTGTGGCTGTAGTCCTTGTGTCCAGCCAGTCGCCCAGCCTAAGTACTTTACTGGGGCCAGGTGAGCCTCAACTTAGGGAAGGCATTGCTGAGCCTTTCTGGGGTTACGGATTCCTTCCTATCTTGGAGATATCTTGGAACATGCACTCCCAGGAATGGCTGGGGTCATCGGGAGGGTCAAAATGGAGGGGAGCCATGTAAGGGAGAAATGAACTGTCTTCATGTACTCAGAGGTCTGTCGTATGAACGAGAGTGCTTAATATTCTGTTTGCTACAGAAGTTCTCTCTCTTTACTCCTGTTCACATAAAAGAATTCTAAAAAGTGATATCTCTCTTGCATAGTTTTAATGTGGCCTCTAAACAATTTTATCATAAACTTAAGAGGTTAAAGGGCTCAGTTTCCTGCACATTCCATGCTATCTCTGTTCAGTAAATATATTTTTGTCAAAACCTGGTAGAACAGATTTTATCATTCACCTTATGGAAAATGTACACCTTATAATCAATTGGCAAGACCAGGCCTCATTGCCAGACTAATCAGCCAAATTACATTTACTTTACGTTGGAAAAAGCCTGACCTAATTTTCCAACTCAAAGAATGTGTTTTTATAAGAGCTGTTTCACCTCTTAATTCTTTTTGTTTTGTTTTTAAAAAATTTTTTAGTTGTAGATGGACACAATACTTTGATTTTATTTGTTTATTTTTTATGTGGTGCTAAGGACCAAACCCAGTGCCTCAGGTGTGCTAGGCAAGTACCCTACCACTGAGCAACAACCCCAGCCCTCATCTCTTAATTCTAATTCATAAATAGATTAATGGATGATGGATCATAGAGCCCTAGAGGGGCTTGTTCTCTGGGTGGAGTTACACACTGCTCTCTTTGATATATCTTACCCCACCAGCTTTTTAGCCACAGAATGTGTTCTTAGGAACCAAGCCTTTCAAAACTGTCCGTTTGTGTCTTGTCCAAATCTGTACACAGGAGGGAGATCTGGGCCGGGGGAAAGTTACGTCGTGCAGAGAGAAAGGCAGGTGTGAAGGGGACTATCTTCTTCAGCTGTCCAACTTGGGACAGAGTGCTTGTGGCAGAGGAGAGTCTGGAAGTGAATTCCTTGAGCTGCCCGTGGTCTAGTGCTCCCCAGAAAGTCCTCACGCAGTCCCAGGGTTATTTATACCCCAGTTTGAAGACTAATGCCCTGGAAGACAAGCCTAAAACTGGTAGATAAAGTACAATGGAATAATTTGAACTTTCTAAACACATGCGGTCTGCTTTGGTGAATGAGGTTCGTGTCTACTGGAATTGTTTATACAGAATCTGGGTGGCCAGGTGTCATGGATCCTAGAAGGAACCCCATGCACTAAATGTAAATCTGGAGAATACGTAAGGGTCCCTTCCACTAAAGGGTCTGCTGTGTTCTAGCTAGTGTTGCTTGAACTTTGGAGCACATTAAGATCATAACCTTATCTTAAAATCCTGAAAGAAATAAAAAGAACCTGTTTTCTCTGAATAAATAGGTCCTAAGTCAGGTTAGAAAGCACGTACAATTTATGTAATTAATCTCAACAAGGTGACACTTATTGCTGAGTTATGGGACACGTGGACCCGGAGGGAGCTCGAGTGTGGTGGCAGGTCAGCCGAGCAGAGGAGAAGGTGCATTAGCTGGGTGTTCCCACCTCAAGAGTGAAAGCTTGTGTTAGATGCATGTTTGTTTCTCATACGATGGCAAAGGGAGTAGAATTTTGGCCATTTTTCCATCCGGGTTTCTGTGGGAGGGATGAGTCAGGGTGGACTTCAGGCCTTTGGTGCCGGAGGGCTGAGGGTGGTGAGCTAGAGGTGTCAGGAGCCCCTTATGTCTTATCGTGGCCGAGCCCTGCCGTGACTCCCCCTTCTGCTTCCCCAATGGACGATAATGGTGCCAATTCCATGGTAAGGGTGGCCACGTTTACACAATGGTATCTAGGAAAATATTGACTTCCAGTCTGGCCTTTCACACTGTTCCAAAGCTGACTGCAGAGGGGCCACCCTTAGGGACAGCTGTGGCCCAGGCTCTCCCTAGTTTTCCTGTTGTTTTCCTTCCTCTCCAGCTTCCCTCTCTAGCCCACCTGGGTGGCCCTGTAATGCAGCCAGTGGCTTCTGAGGCTCTCTGTGCTGCAGGGGACAGTGTCCACAGGCACTGCAGTGGATCTAGACATCTGTTTGGATCCAGGCATCAAAGATTTAATGAACTAGAACAGTCTCAAGATTATGTTGGTTTTATGCAACTAAATCTCAAAGTATTGTCCCTCTGGTGAGTTTATGAATATATCCACTATGAATATATATGAGTTTATGAATATAACCACTTCCTACCTGTTTTTATAGCTTCTAAGTGGCTTTTCTGTATCAGAGAGACAAATCACACATTTGTCATCTCTGAGAATTAATTGCTTGAAGGAGAGTGGTTTGCTTTGGAATAAGTTAAGAAAAATTTAGTAATAGTCACAACCAAATCACCACCCTGGGATCAAACTAAGACAACCTACATCAGTAATAAAAATAGTTCTCCTAAATCCATCAAGTAAAAGGCTTTTAAAAACCAAAGCCACACATGTTTATGGGAATGATTTTTGGTGATGTGGATTAGGAAGGATGACAGCTTCATGCATCAGAGACAAGGTGATATCATGAGAGAAATGTCATTTTGTGAATCTGGTATTTAAATATTCCAGTCCACTGAGCTATCTAGAATGAAGCCAAGCCAGATGACATAATTTTTAAGAATTATTAAGAAAGACTAAGATAAGATACCCATTGAAAAGATGAAAGAAACGAGTGGAGGCATCGTTTTGCCAGCCTTAGCTTACCTGCTGACCAGCCTGTCCTATTTTGGGTTTTCCCAGGGCTTGGAGCCCAGGTGAGGTGCTCAGGTGCATGCATTCTTCCTTAGTCTACTCAGGTTCACACATGCAGCAAATGAGAACCTCAAGACTCTCCAGATCCTAATAACAATATCTTGCCTATGGAGGCATCTCATGTTTGGGGACACACCCCCTTTGCCTACAGAGCAAGTGTATACCCATTTCTTTTGTATGGTGGCTTCTCTCCACCCTCCTAAACTAGACATGTGACAACATCTCTGAACGGTTTGTAGAATGTTCTCGAAAGCCTCCTGGCACAAGTCAGGAAACTTCCAAATTGGAAATTCTTTTTAATAGTCCCTTAGTCTGCACCAAACCTGGTGACAGTTTGTGCATGTAAAAGAAACAAGGACCTTTCTCCACTGTGCCCTGCCACTAGCCCCTGAGCAGAAGCCTCACAAGTGTTTCAGCTGCTGCCTGCAGGAGGCTGAACTGCCAGATCCTGGTGAGGAATGAATAGAACAGCATGTTTCATCACTTGCAGAGCAGGACAAAAGGAATTCTCCTAATAACTTTCCCCCCCAAAATGACACAGGATGATGTTTTAGGCTAAACTATTGATCTTCACTTGTACAAACAGAAAACATCCTTATAGACTCTCCCCCAGGCCAAAGCTGCTCTTACTAGGCACGCTGTATAGGAGCTCTCTCCATGCCTTCAATGCCTCCCCTTTCCTTTGCCCCATGCTGATTGGTTACTTTGAATGTTTCCCCTCCTCTTTACCCCATGCTGATTGGCTGCCTTCAGTGCCTCTCCTTTTCTCATCCCATGCTGATTGGCTGCCTTCAGTGGCTCTCCTTTTCTCATCCCATGGTGATTGGCTGTGCACCTGACATGGATCAATACCCTATTGGCTGTAACCTAACCTCAGGGCCATGATTGGTCCGCGGACTCTATATAAACTGTTGCACTAACTGAAATAAACGGGTCTGCTTCTCGCTCTGGCAGAGCA
>PVHX01016374.1:0-43485 GCA_004024805.1 Geosciurus inauris
AAAAAAAAAAATCAAGATAGGCCAATCTGCTGCCTGCCTCCACAAAGGAGGAAGGCCTGGGTCTCCCTTTCTCTTTTTCTGCAAGCATAATTTAGCTCACATAGGGAGGACCTGGGTTTTCTCCAGGCTGGATGGACTTAGTGGCAGTGGCTTTGGGCACAGCTGATAGCAAAGGTGCCATCCTGGGTTCCACTCTGCACTCTCTCCCAAAGGGAGCCCTGGAAATTCAGCTCTTCCCAGGACCTTCCCAATGCACCACAAGGTTAGACTGAGAAGAGACAATAGTTATTTTTCACATTCTCGGGGAGGGGGGGGCGCTGGGGACTCCAAGTTAAAAGAAAAAACCAAAGTGGAATGTATGACCTTAAATTTTGTACCAGCTGATCCTCTAAGATAATGTGTGACTGTGGAGGGTATTAATATAACAAAAACACAGACAAGAGCACAGATCAGGCTCTCTTCTCTAAATGGTCACAGGGTTGAGTTAACCAATTCAAAGAATATTCCCTGGAGGGGTAGTCAGACTCTGGGATCCTAACCTCTGGACCATCACCTATTAGTTATGTGAGCTTGGACAAATTTCAAAACACCAATAAGCTCAATTTCCCCTAAGTATCAAATAAAAACAAGATTAAATGATAGGATACACCAGAAAGGTACACACTGTGGGTGCTCAGGCTCATGTGAATCTCCTTCCAAGATATGGTGCCTCCTTTCCCAAGGCCAGAGTACAGTCACATGAACTTCATCCTGCTACTTGGCAATTCTTATTTTTTCTATCAACCAGTATCAGTTCTGTTTCCTCTAATGGAAGTTAACAGGAACTAAAGCTATAGGCAGCAAGGGGCTCATCTCATCTTAGCTAGCTGGGTTCCAGTTCATTGGCTTTCTATTCATAATGTCTGTCTTCACCATCAGTAGTACAGTGGTCTGTACAGGTTGATAGGCTATTCAAAATGGAAGACTGGTTGCCCTCAGGATCCTAACTTTCTACTCGGGACTCCCTACCCCTTGGTTATGAACAAAGAAAGTAAGAGGGGACACAAAGATTTTAGCCAGAATGATTTTACAGAGTCATGGGTCAGAAGTGAATCCCACACAAACTCTCTATGAACAGTCCCTGGAGTTCATATCTTTGGTCCTCACTTCAATTGCATTCAATCCAACAAGTCATTATTGAGCCTCTGAGGTTTGCCTGAATGACCAGTTGACCTAGACACTCCCAGTTTATTCCAGACATATGGATTTAACCTGAGCTTCATAGTCTCAATATGGGCCTCTTTTCTGAACCTGGAAAGCTGCTATCACTCATCCTAGACTATGAAGACATTTCTGATTCTCAAGTTAGGTCATTTATCTAACATCTGAATGTTACCTCACCTTTTCTTTAAATAAATTCTGCTTGATGGAGTCATTATCAGACCTCCAGATAGTTCATCAGAACTGGGGAGGTAATCAGATAATGAATATGAGCAGAAACTCTAAAACAAAGTCTTTCTTTAAACTTCTGAGAATGTGAATCTGGTGTCTCCTTCCACTCCTGCCACAAGAATAAGTGAGAATGTGCAAAAGAAACTGAGATCCTTTGTAGGGTCTGTCCAGCATAACCTTTGGACTTTACCTATCTTTAACACTCGAGAGGCTGCTATCCTCCTGATGGGATTTAGGGGTGAGCTAGTAGGACTTTCCTACTCACATGTACAGCCCAAGTGTCATTTCACCAACACTAAGCTTTCATTCAAAATATCTTTGACACTAGAATTGGGAAAATCCTATCATTGATGGAGCTTAGCCACCGATCCATTACATTCTGAGAGGGTAAAAAGCTCTGACCTGAGATTTAAAGAGGAACAGTGAACCAATCTTGGCCAATGGCAGGAGTCCACTCCTCAGGGAGGAGTGTCAGTGGCCATCTATCCCACCAGATGGCAGCACCATGCAAAGCCTTGGGGCCAGAGGTACCAATTAGGATGCTGGGGCTAAAAGGAAAACAACAGGTCCTGATGGTGAAAAGCCTCAATCTATATGCAGATTAAATGGGGAGAGGGGTTGCCAGGTTCCTAAGAGAACCTGGGATCATTGGACTTCCAGCAAGGACAGACACAGGTTCAGAGACAAAGGCTATGGAGATTGGATTCTGCCAAGCTACAGGTCTAAGATGTCAGTGAGTGAAAAGGCACAGTTCTGGGAAACAGATGGCAGTGAGAGCAGTGTTTTTTGGTTTTGAGGTTTTGTTTTTATTTTTTATTTTTTGGTTTTGTTTTGTTTTGTTTTGGTACCTGTTAGGTACCAGGCCTAGTGTTTTCATATGTTGTCTTTGGAACACAGAGCAGGGTGCCAGTTGGCTGGGTTCATATTCCATTTCTGCCATTTACTAGCTGTATAATCTTGGGTAGGTTGTTTAATTGCTCCAGGCCTCAGTTTCTTCATCTGCAAAATGTGGATAATAGTAACAACACCAACCTATTATGAATGTCATGAAAATTATATGAATTATATAAAGCATATTGAAGGCACTATGTCAGTATTGGCTATTGCTATTATTACTTTCCCTGAGCACCAAAATATGTAAAAAATAAATGAGAGAAGACACGACACCCAGAAGGTGCAGGTGCTTTCCTCTAACTGGGAGCAAATGTTTCTCTTGATCCTCTTCTTTCACCTTATTCAAGGACCCAAAGTACCCCTAGCTGAATTTCAGGGCAGATCCTGAAAGGAATCCTGTAACTATACACATCTAACCAACTCTATCCACTTAATTGTCCACTAAATATTTTCTGAAAGTCCACTCTGTGCTAGACTCCATGCTGGGCACTGGTGGCCCAGAGAGGACTTGCACACTGTACCCTGTCCCTACACCCCTTTTATGAAGGAAACCCATGAACAACTTGATGTGGTATCATAAGCACTTACTTGACATTTGAATATGGAGAAAGGTACACAGTTGGTGGAGGCACCAAATTCCTTCCCAAGAAGCAACTGTGTACCTGCTAAGTAGCTTCACTGCCATTCAATCCCTGAACTTCTCTACTTCACTAAACTTTCTTCCCTGCAGGAAGACATTTGCAAGGTATTTAACAGGCCAGTAACTGATATCCAGAAAATATAAAGAATTCACATAAACCAATAAAATAGAGGGGCAAAACTACTCAAATGGAAAAATGGGCCAAGAATATAAGCAGACAGTTAAGACAAAATATAAATAAACATATGAAAAGATTCTTAAACTTATTAAAAATTAAAAATACATTTTTAAAAAACATAGAAGCCCTAATTTTCCTATCAGATTGACAAAAATGTAATATGATAATTTTTAAGCATTAGAGAGAAAATGTGGGAAATAAGTACTCCCAGAAAGCACTTCTGGTGGGAGTATAATTGGTACAGTCACTTTGGAACATAACTTGGCAGTAACAATGAAGTTAAGAATTTATATTACCCTATGACCTTGTACTCAAAGTGTGGTCCACAGACCAGTTACATCAGCTTCACTTGAGCGCTTAATAGAAATGCAGAACCTTGGGCTCCCGCATCTATGGAATCAAATCTATATTTCAACAAAATCTCCAGATGATTCATATATACATTAAAATCTGAGAACCAATACACATAAAATTGTGAACCATGGGCTTTGTGTTAGAAAAGAACCAGGACCAGGGCTGGGGATGTAGCTCAGCAGTAGAGCACTTGCCTAGCACATGTGAGGCACTGGGTTCGATCCTCAGCACCACATAAAAATAAAAAATCAAATAAAGGTATTGTGTCCATCTACAACTAAAAATATTTTTTTAAAAAAAGAGAGAAAACCAGGACTAGTAGAAATGGCCAACTTCTCAACCTAAATTCTCTCCAGTGTCTGATTTCTTAGAATGAATATTTCCTAATATAATACTTTCAAAATTGGAATTATTTTTTAATTTCAAAAATGATTCCTCTGGTTGTGCTGAGGTCTGCTTCATGTTTTGTAACCCGAGCTAGATGTTTAACTATTGTAAGCCCATATCCTCATCTGTAGGACAGCAGAAATTCCACCTAGTAAATAAAAGTTCAGCCTCACACACTGAGGCTTTAAGCACATCACACCAGTACAACTCAATCCTTGATGTTCATATGATTCTGATGGTCAGGAAAATGGCCATCCTTTATGGTTTAAGGCCACAGAGAAGAGAACAATGCTGTGGAAGAAAGACTTTCACCAAATGGAACAAATACACATGCATACACACACACACGCACACAAACGCACACACACTCACACACATGTACATACATCCAAGATGCTTGAGCTACTTGTGCTATCCATAAGGGCATTTTCTATAGAAAAATAAAAAGAACCACCAAGGTGCACAATCACTTTCACCACATAGTGAGAGCAAGGATCTTATCAACTACCGCGTGTTTGCTCACTCAGACTTATTCCTCAGTTCTGTGTATTTTGCATAACAATTTTATAAAGTTGCCTGCTTCCACACATGCAGTGAGAGATTTATGAAAGTTTTGGCTTCCTGTTATTTAAAAGGATACTCAGTAAGAGATCAGGTACATTGACTAGGAAAGCAATCAAGCATACTGGTTTGAACAAAATGGAACTGGGTTTGAAATCTGCATCTTCCATTTACCGGTTCTGTGAAGCTAGGCAAGTTACTCACAGTACTGTATGTCAATTTCTTCATCTGTAAAATGTAATAACTACCTCATAGAGTTGTCACATAAATTAAATAAAATAGTATTTGTAAAGCTTGGCACACAGTTGTGATAAATATTCAATAAATGTTAGCTTTGATAGTATTTAACATTTTTATTTAAATAATAAATCATGATGTTTCAATCCCAGCCCACAATTATACATAATATATAGCATATATATGCAGCCCAAGGACTAAATATATATTTTAAATGTGCTTTTTCTGTTACTTAAAAGGATGAGTACCAGATTTCAGTGCAACTTCTATAAGTGGAAACAAATAGAGCTACACAAAGTAGTGAAGTGATTTGTTAGACCACCTGACCATCTAGGGCAGATTGTATTACCAGTACTGTTCCTCAATGGGTAAGCTGTTATTGTACCCACTTTATAGGTGAGAAAACTATCAAATGTCAAACATTGAAAAGTGAAAGTAGTGGGGGACTCTGACTCCAAACCTAGCACTCTTCCCATATACCTTCTCCTTCCTGAGGAGCAGCTGAGGGACACCTGGACACCTGTCCCCATGAAGGGACTAGTGGTTGATCAAAACTGGAAAGCAAGAGACCCCATTTGCATCTGTCTAGGAGTGTGTTGAAATGGGAAGAACTTTCAACCACTAACTGGATGTTGTCCCTTGAATATGGAAAAGCTCTATTAAATCCAGCATTTCAAAAGTGAGGATCTATTGGGGCTGAGCTAGGGGACTTCCCATGTCTGGAGCCCTACTAATAGGGCACAGGATGTGTGTTAGCTTTTTCATCCCTATGATCAAAAGACCTGACAATAACAAGGAAAAGTTTATTTTGGATTAAGGTTTCAGAGGTTTAATCTATGGTCAACTAATGCCCTTTAACAGATGAATGAATAAAGGAACTGTGGTACATGTACACAGTGGAATATTACTCAGCATTAAAAGAGAATAAAATTATGGCATTTGCAGGTAAATGGATGGAGTTGCAGAATATTAGGCTAAGTGAAGTAAGCCAATCCCAAAAAACCAAAGGCTGAATATACTCTCTGATAAGTGGATGCTGATCCATAAAGGGGGGGGAGGGGCGGGAATGGAGGAACTTTGGGCAAAAGAAGGTGAGAGGGCATGGGGGCAGGAAAGATAGTGGAATGAGATGGACATCATTACTCTAAGTTTATGTATAACTACACATATGGAGCAGCTCTACGTTGTATACAACCAGAGAAATGAAAAGTGGTGCTCCACTTATGTACAATGAATCAAAATGCATTCTGCTGCCATGTATAGCTAATTAGAACAAATTAAAAGTTAAAAAAAAAAAAACACGTAAACCCCAAAAGTACACCCCCAGTGACCTACCTTCTCCAGCCACACCCTACCTGCCTATAGTTACCACCCAGTTAATCCATCAGTGGATTAATCCACTGATTAAGTTAAACTTCTCATAATCGAATCATTCCACCTCTGAACATTCTTACATTGTCTCACACATGAGCTTGTGGGGGACGTCTCATATCTAAACCATAACAGAGAGTCACAGATTCCCTCAGACTCAAGGAAGGTGCTTCCCTGAAAATCCATTTGTGGGCTCCAGTAAGGCAGAGAGAAGAGGAGTCAAGTTGTGAAATGACTTTCCTGGGAAATACCTGGTGGCCATCTTCATGTCTGAATGAAAAGAGCAGAGAGCTGTTTCAGCTGCTGCCCAGACCCTTACTCTCAGACTCACAGAAATAGCCAAGGCCCTCTGTAAGGGATCACTGGTGCCTGCCAGGCATGAGGAGAAGCAATGACCTTTTCAGGATTGGTATATGATGGTCTGGGGCATTACTGGCCCATAAGCATGTTCTGGGCTTTGCTGCCAGCCAGATGGTAAATAAAATATTCAGCAGACACACAAACTTCTCACAACAGTGAGGTTACTGGCTGGTTCAGAACAGAGTGATTTCTGTAGAAAGCACAAATTGCAAGTGGCAAGAAGCAGCTGGGAGGTAGTCAGCAATCTGCTTCCTCTGACAGAGCCAGAGCCCAAAGCTGGGCACAGCCTGCATTTGCAGCAGACCCTGAGCCCCTACTCAGGGAGCTGTGGAATTTATCATCAAATGACTTGTATAAACGTGGTTCCAAGACAAATGGCAGATGCAAAAAGTTCAAAGTACTCAGATAAATGATTCTAGATGAATAGCCTCAACAAGTGCCAATGGATAGGTGGATGTGGCAGGATGTACTTACAGATAACAACATAATCACTTTTCTGACAGAACTATAACCCAGAATGGCTAGGTATTTGCTAATAATTGTTCACTTGTGCACAAGCTTCCTTATCCAGGCATCCACAAACATGACAAGGGAGCTGACAGACTCCAGAATGACGTCTTAAGACCCCGTGTCCTCAAGTATTGTGACAGACATAGTGAATTCCTTGCCATCCACCATAACTTTATTGCAGGAGCTTCAGCAGCTATAGAAAAGGGTAGGCCCAGAGTGTTAAGTTTGTGTTTATTAACAAAGCTTACTTTTGTGAGCCTATGCATTTTCATTTATGATATTGTATTCTGAAACCAAAACAACAATACAGATTTATTTTCCAATAAATTATCAGAAAAAAACATTCTCACTTTCCACTCACTCTCCAAGCATGATAATTATCTCCAAAATAACCCTCAATGTTGTGGCCAATTATCTCAAAGTAGTCAGATCCAATGACATTTCTCAGTCCTCCTGATTCAACCTTTCAGCCACTTTAAACATTGTTCAATTTATCTTCTTTCTTAAAACTTTCCATTCTCTTAGTTTTAGGACAATATGCTCACCCAGATTTCCTCCTGCCTTTCCCCACTACCAAGCTATCTTCATCTACTGGCCATTAAATGTCACAGCTCGGCAAGATTCCATCCAAGTCTCTCTCCTTTTCTTACTCTGCTCTCTCCAGACCCTCCCTTTTCATCTACACTCAAACCAGCAACTCTCTATAGACAGATGATTCAAGCCAGGTCTCCCCGCCAAGTTCCAGACTAGTAAACTCAATTGTCTGCCAGCTGCCCTCCTTATATGACTCATAACCATCTCAAAATCAAACTGGCAAAACCAAACTCTTGAGCTTCTCCTCCCACTTCCTTTCCCAATCTAGTCCTTTTGTGGTGTCCCCATGTTAATGGATGACAGCCTCCATTCAGTCATGCAAACCAGAAGCCCAGAAGTTGTCCTGGACAGTTTCCTCTCTTTTGTTCTTCATGTCCATCATGACCAAGTTGTATTGACTGTAACTACTAATTAAATATGCCACAAATCTACCTACATTTCTCCATGTCATCTCTCCCTGCTTCTCTCACCTAGACTACTAGCTGGTTAACAACTTTAGTCTATTGGCTCCTGGAGGACAGAGATGAATCTCTGAGTTTTATTCACACTAACAACTTTGGAGCCTATCATGGTACCAAATAAATATTTAATAGATTAATTAATAATTTTTTACGTATGTATTATCTGGTAGTGTATTATCTGGTAGTATAATTTTTTATTAATTAAAAAATTAATATTTTTTACGTATGTATTATCTGGTAGTTTTTACATATGTATTCAACATATAAGAATCTCTAGATAACTGAAACTAGATTTTTTATTTGCTTCCTTTTCCTTCAATCATCATCATAATAATCTTCCTAAAATACACTATAACCCTCCTAAAATACACTATAAGATATATAAAATCCAATCATTTTTCTCAGATGATATGATCATATATAGAGAGAATTTCAAGTAATATGAATTTATTATAATTAAAAGGGTAGTTTAACAAGTTGCTGGATATATGATTAATAAATGAAAAAAAATCAATTCCATTTCTTACACTCCAGAAAACAATGAAAAAAGTTCTATTTATTTTAGCAACAAAAAATACATTTACAACTCAATCTAGCAAAAGTTGTGTGGGAGATATTGTGGCTTCAGAAATTCAATTTCCAATGGTCACCATTCCCAATTGGAATGTCATACTCGGTAAAACAACTGGGGACCAGAGCTGCCCTGTAAGATCTGCCACCCATTTTCTAGTGAAGATTCTTTTCATAATTGGCCTCCCAGATGGAATTTGAAGGTCTTGGGTTTAATCAGAGAAAGCAGATAATCCAGGAGAGTTGGAAAAGGCAGCAAGTGGACCTAAATCCTTACAGAATCAAGCTCCAAATGGTCTCCCTACTCCTCAATATTTTTTTCTATCTCAGCCTCTTAACTCCTAGAAGTTAGAGAGAAATTTTACTAGTTTACTAGAAAATAAGAGTTGGAAAAACATTCTAGTTTTCTAGTTACTATGGTCTATTTATTGTAATAGCAACAATGACAGTAAAATAAGAAACCTAAAATAGATTCCACAGGTGTCTTCCACTGGCCTGGCCTCCTGTGTACTTCTAACCACCCAAATGAGACAAATGAAGTAAGCAAATATGGCCTGGGGCTAGTGTCCTCTGCCACCAACTGTGAAAGGTCCAGCTTCTTGGCTCAGGAATGAAGGACCATGCTGGCATGTCTGGGTCCACAAGTACTGAGGTAATCCGTCCAAGACATGGAGAAGGGCTAAACTACATCCTTACAAAAGAGGGAGCTTCCCACACTTGCCAGCCAAGGCCATGGCCACAGTGGCAGAGTGCAGAGGCCAGGTAAGGGGACTGTGCCATGCCCATGCTGGTCAAATCTGAGAACTCAGGCATGATTTACACCTGTGCTTCCCTGAGGAAGTTCCCTAGCTGCCAGGACCTTTCTAAATCCCTAAAAGGCTGCACTCGACTAAAAAATGTTCTGGCCCAGCTTCTGAAGGAGGTCCATAGCCACCATGTCACTCTGGTCTTCTCAACTTAGCTCATATGCCACCATGGCTCACGATGACAGGCTAAAGGTTTTGACCAAGCTCCAGGACCCTTTGCTTCAGCAACCCTAGTATGGCCATCTTCACACAGGGGAAGACAGCTGTGCTTAGAAACTGGGAAGGGAACGCTGGGCTCCTGGCTTTGAGACCATCTTGGATGTGCCGCCCACTACTCAGTGCTACTGGGAATGTGCAGTCATTCTTTTCTCTTTCCTGGTTTTTAAATATGAGTTATTGAACACACACTATGTTGTTGTTGGCTCAAATAACCACTACATATCAAATACAAACACAACAAGGGAGGATGCTATTGGAGCCAGGTCATTTGCCTTTCCACTGACCAGTCCCATCCTGCTGATCAACCTACGTTTGTTAAAACATTTTAAATATTTTCTTATCTTTACTTACAATCAAGCTGTCACTTTTCAGAATTGCCAGTGTTTTTTTCCTCTCAAATACCCACTGCATTCTCAAATTTTTTCTTAAATTGTTACTCTCAACCTGCTATAAACTGGGAAAACAAATAGCTGAATTATTATAGTTGGATGTAAATGAGGGAAAAAATAGACTTTGATCAAGGGGCTGAGGGACCCTCCTGTGAATAAAGTATTCCAGGATTTGACATATTTATTGGTTCACTTATTTTCTGCCTCTCAATATCCTCATGTTCCAGCAGCTTGCACTCCTGGTCCTACCAATCAATTCCCCACAAAGCCACCAGAATGATCTTTTCAAAATGCAAAACTGATTTTGGTACACACACACACACACAAACGCAAACACTATTCTTCCATCCTACCCTGCTTAGAATCCTTCACCCTCAGGATAAAGTCTAGCCTCCTTGACAGCCCTCCAAAGTCTGCCAGATGTGGCCTCTCTGACCCTCCTCTCTCACCATTTCCAAGCCCACATATGTGGAACATGACTGTCACCCCAGCTCATCAAGTTTCATCTTAACTTCTTCTAGAAAGCCTCCCTGGCTGAACAGAACCATGTGTCCAACACTGGCCCACAGCCCTAAATACTTTTCCATCCAAACGTGTAGTCCTAAATCACAATGGCAGAGTAGTATGATAGAGTCCTAGCTCCATCATTTACTAGCTGGGTTGTGCTGGACAAATAACCTAAGTTCTCTAAGCCCCAGTGTCTTTGTCTGCAAAATGGAAATCGTTATTTCACCTACTTCTTAACATCACGGCAAAGATCGAGATGGTGCACGTAGAGCATTTAATTCAACAAATGTGATAACCATTTCTTGATAGTCTGTCTCCCTCATCAAAACATAAGCCCCGTGAGGCCAGGGACCATGCCCGCCCAGTGCTCCGCATGAGCAGGGAGACTGGAAGATCGCTCCTCAAGTACATGCTGTAATCTTTGCTGGATGAATAAATGAATGCATGAATGAATGCCAACTGCTACACCCTAACAGCTCATCTGATGAAAATTCCTTTCACCTCCTCTCCAGGCCTGTCCCCCTCCTCCAGGAAGATTTCCTGGGCCTGCTGGTCGGGTTTTTTGGGGACTCCATTTTTCCCAATTCCTTCCTGGCCTCTTCTCTCCTCCAGCTAGGCCTTGAAAGCAAGATCTGCTCAGCTTCTCTTTTTGTGCCCGATCGCCCCTGGGGTTGGACTCAGCCCACCCTCCACTTGGGTCTTTCAGCCTTCTGTTCCTTCCAACTAGTCATTTCTTTTGATAATGTTCTCTCAAAAAATTACATCCTTGCAGTGTTTACCTCCGAGGTCTCGAGTTTCACCACGCCTCACTTAAGGTATTGACTTTCCAATTCGTGATAAATTATTCAGCACTTCATTTTCAGCCAAACTCCTCTTTTCTTCAGGGCCTGCTCTCCTCAGCCACCATCTCGGCAGCCTTTAAGTCTAATGACGTGTTTGCAATTCATGCTCTGCCAGACATTAAAGCAACATGTGGTGCACTGGCTCCGGGATGATGGAAGAGAGTGCTGCTTGGAAAGCGTAGCAGAGGGACAGGCCCAAGGGTGCCACTCTGTCTTTTATAGAGAGCAAAGATCTGTATCTCCACTGCAAAGGATCAGGTGCAGATGGTGGCAGAAGGGGTGCTGTTCAAAGGCAGAGCCCTGACTGGAACTTTCTCAGCCCCCCTGAAGAGCTTCCCAACAGCTAATGGGCACAGTGGCTCTGGTTCCAGGCACGCATAGGCAGGGTGAGAGTGGGAGGATTTTCAGCCTCAATGGCACTGGGTTGAATGCTGAAGGAAAACAAAAGAAAAAAGAAACCAGAAATCCTCCATGGTCTAGGGCATCCATGAAAGTGAGCAAAGATGCAGCATAGAATCTTCACTTGTAGCATTGTGGATTTTTTTGGAGGGGGAGGGCAGGTACCAGGGATCGAACTCAAGGGCACTCGACCACTTTGCCACATCCCCAGCCCTATTTTGTGTTTTATTTAGAGACAGGGTCTCACTGAGTTACTTAGGCCTTGCCATTGCACAGGCTGGTTTTGAACTCACAATCCTCCTGCCTCAGCTTCCCAAGCCACTGGGATAGCATTGTGTTTTTAAGGTGTTGTCTTCTCTGCACAAAGGACTGCTTCCAGCCCCTGTCCCAGCCCTTCCTGGCTAATGACCCAGCAGGCCAGCTCCTTCCTAAGGTTTTTGCTCTTAGCACTCCACCTCTCCTATTCCTCTGTTAACCCTAGTCGCATCCTAGGCTCCCATTGGGAGATCCTAGACCTGCCACAGCCTCCAAACCTGCCTATGTCAGGCCTCAGGCCCTCTGGTTATGACTATAGACTCGGGGCCATCAGACACTGTATAATGGTCAAGAATGGGAGAAAGGGAGTTAGGGGACTCCACCATTGAGCATCGTAGAAAGGGAAGGAGACTCTGCCCCATTATCCTAGATTGTGCTGGCATTCATGACTTCATTTTCCTCAAGTCTTTGATCAATTAATACCAGAGTTAAGGTCTATTTTAATGAATACCTTTAAGGGATTGACTCAGAGGAGACCAGAATTGAGAGATTTTGAGTGATGGAAAAAGTGACAGATTTCCTTAGACCCCATCAATACTGAAACAGTATTCTTGGTGGCCACAAAAGGGATTAAAAACAGGGCTGGGGATATGGCTGAGTGGTGGAGCGCTTGCCTAGCACATGTGAGGCACTGGGTTTGATCCTCAGCACCACATAAAAATAAATAAATAAAATAAAAGTATTGTGTCCATCTACAACTAAAAATATTTTTAAAGGGTTAAAAACAAAACAACAACAACAAAAACAAGGAAGACTGCATTGCAACAGCTAGAGAAAAAGTTAAAATTAATTCGCATGATGATGGCTACTTCTGTTTTGTCACCAAATCTCATTTTTCTGTCCTTGTTCCTTCTCCCTTCACTGAACACTGAATAGATGCAAAGCTCAAGGGGACAGGACACTGTACCAGAGACATCTGCTATTTCCTTCCTGGACATACCCTCTTCTGAGAGATCCTCAGCCCTGGCAGGGAAATCCTGTGCATTCTGCCACCTGCTTCCCCACCATTCTGAGCCTCACTGCTGGCAAGGCTGATTGAACAAGAGATGGCCACCTCTTGGCCAGAGCTAGCCCAGAAGTGGGGAGCACAAAAGACTGAATCAGTTGGCAATGGAGAATAAGGAGCACAGGGGTGCAGAGTGGGAAGGCATGACCATCACTTCAGGGCAGCCATGATGGGGAAGCCAGTGAATAGGGAAGAATAACGGAGAAATGCTGAAAGAAAGCAGTGATAGAAAGTCATTGAGAGAGAGAGAGAGAAACACCTACTACATTTACATTTCATGAGATTCCCCTGATGCTAGTTGAGCTTCAGTGAATGGGTGTCTCAACTAAGACCTTGAATCCTCATCTCCAAATTACTCACAAGCATACTAAAGAAATAATACAAGATAAAATAATAAAAAGCTAATGAGCAACTAGTAAGTGCCAGAACTCTGGATCAGAATCCATAGTTCTCACCCAAACAATCCAGCGAGACTGCTAGGTGTGCAACCACTCTACAGCTAAGAAAACGGAGGCTCACAAAGTTTAGGTAACCGATACAAAGTCTTGTAATGAAAAGGTAGCAGAGCAAGACAAGAACCAGGTGAAGCTGAGCTACAAGGCTCACATTCCCCTCAGTCTCCAGCTCCTCTTTAGTGTTAAATATACCTGGTCACCTGCTCGGGTACCATCAAGAAACAAGCAGGTCCATACTGGTAAACTTTCCAAGTAAATGATGCACATGAAGATTTAAGCTCCTCCAAACATGTCAACCGCAATCCCTCAAACACATGTGACATTTCTGTGCCTAGTTATGATGATGACTCAGTGAACACAATTTTCTGCTTTCCTAGCTGGTTTATTCATTCCAAAATAAATGCCTAGTACTGTGCTAAGCACTTAAGAATAAAAAGTCACATAAAACAAAACATTTGTAGTTCACAGGATGGTAGTGGAAATATACAAATATACATGTGTATGTGTATTTATATTACATATTTTATATTCATAATCATAATAGCCAACCCTGTAATTAGATAGTAATTTACATGTATTTTTGTCCTCAGAATAAATCTATGCAAGAGATATTATTATTATTATTATTATTATTATACTTATTTCACAGAAAAAGAAACTGAGATTCAGAGAGTTGAGGTAATTTGCAGTTACTAAAAATTGAGGTAGGACAAATTCATATGATCTATTAAAAGGCTGAGCTATTGGCACTTACAATATGTGATTTCCTCCAAAAAGTATGATCAAAACAAAATAGATTTCGGTACTGGCCACTGGAGCAGCACAAAGGAAGAGTGGTCAGGTGAGTGGAAGCAGGGCTTCACCTGGTGGAGAGGGGCACAGTTTAGAGAGTAGCATATGCAAAAGGCCAGAGCTAAGAAACTGCCTTAGCCATCAAGAGAATCGTTTCATGTACTTGAATCATGACTGTGTGGATGATACGGGCGAATGAAGGACAAGGGAGAAGGTGAAGAGAAATGAAGGTAGACATGCAGTAAGGGCCCAGATTTGGAGCAACCTTATACTAAACCTCACTTTCCCAGAGGAAATATGGAGGCAATGAAGGAGTAAGGTAGGAGGAGAATAGGATCTTCTTTGTGTTACAGAGAGAGAGTGATGATCAGGCCACAGTGTGAGAGTAAAAAGTCAGTGGTTTTCAAAGAGGGTGGTGCAGGAGGGAAGAGGGCATTGTCCTTCTGGAGACATACGGAGCTGATGTGTGCGTGTGCCTTTGGAGAACAGGCAGTCACAACAAATGACCAAGAATGCAGCCCGGGTGCAAAAATATTACATATCCTGCTACATAGGGGACTGACCTGCCCAGGGAATTTTCTAGCTTTAAACGCACGTTGAGAAACTCTAGAAGTGAAGCTCTAGAAAGGAGCCATTCCAGATGCTCCTTTCTTCCATCACTATCCAATCCCTGGGGGGGTGGGGGGAGGTATGTTAATAGTAACAAAGTCGTGTGGTTATGGCTTCCCCTCTGGCCCTAGTTCAGTCTCACCATATCTTCTTTTGACTTGTGCTGTTTGTCTTTGGACTCCTGACACCTAACACTGTGCTTGGGACCCAGTGGGTGATTGTTAATACTCATTACACACCATGGAACTGCTTCATCTTGTGGCATAAATGCTCCTTGTACATGGCCTTGACTTGAGTGGAATCAGTTGGTGCCCTCCTCACTGGTGACCTTGACATGAACTTTTCTGTAAGTCTCAGCAAAGTCAGTGATTTCTGCTTGGCCTCCACACCACATTAGGAACACCACGTTTCATCATCAGCGGCTGTTCTCTGCAAAAACTTTTTATATTGCCCAGCATCCCCTGGGTAATCAGAGCAAATATAATGTCTTTACTGCATCTATTTGTCACTTGGAATGCATGGCAAGGCTTCATGAAAAATTTCCTCAAGTTCACATTTCCTTTCAGAATGCGTTCTTTATCTATATTTAACTCTTGAATCACCTCTCTCTCTCTCTCTCTCTCTCTCCATATTCTGAGATAAAATGGCAAGAGCTAGGCCTGAGAGCCAAGAGAGTTCCATTCTGATCTTTGTTCGAAAAATTTGACCTCAGTTTCCTAATTTATAGAACAAAGGAACTGATTCAATAGTTTTCAAACTAGTGCTCATGGACTTTAAGGGTTCCTTTGAGGTACCTAGAAATGACATTGGGGATTAATGAGAGCAGTGGTCATCATTGGTGGTGTCCACCAAATATTTTCCTTAGAAAATACTTTCTAGATATATGCCCCTTTGCAGTTGGGTAAGGCCATGTAACAGTACACCCTGGGTAGAAGTACTGTGTATCTCTTTTGAACCAGAGCATTTGATTGTCAATGGAATAGTCTTCAGACTTGTTTCTCTTCTTCTACCATGGTAACCAGCAAAGTTAAAGATGGTGGCTGAGCTGGGTGCGGTGGGGCAAGCCTGTAATCCCAGCACTTTGGGAGGCTGAGACAGGAGAATTGAGAGTTCAAAGCCAGCCTCAGCAACGGCAAGGTGCTAAGCAACTCAGTGAGACCCTTTCTCTACATAAAACACAAAATAGGGCTGGGGATGTGGCTCAGTGGTTGAGTGCCCCTGAGTTCAATCTCCAGTACCAAAAAAAAAAAGATGGTGGCTGTTCCATCAGTTTGGGTTCTAAAGTGAGAAACCATAGAGCTGAACCCAAGTCCATTCTTGACACATAGTATGAACAAGAAGTCTTTGTGGTTATAATAGCTGATAAAATTTTTGGATTGTTTGTTACTGTACTTAACATAGCCTATCCTGACTAAAACATTCTCTCTCTCTCGCTCTCTCTCTCTCTCTGCCACATACACACCACACACACACACACACACACACACACAAAACACACACACATTCAACTAGAGCAACTCTATTTACCTATTTTACAATTAGAATTCCACATAAGATTTTATCTGACAAAAAGTTCCAAGGACTAGAAAGAAATCTTTGAAAACCACTCCTCTATATGTTTTCAGGGGGTGCACCCAGGCAGAAATTTATTTTTCTATGCAGATTCTTCTAACATTTCAGTTGTTTTAGTCAGGTATTTTGTTGTTGTTGTTGTTGTTGCTTTTGCCTCTGTGACGACAAGAACAATTTCAGAGAAGAAAAAGTTTATGCTTAGTTTCAGAGTTCTGAGTCAATAGATGGCCAACTCCATGGCTCTGAGCCCCAGGTAAGGAAGAGCACCAAGGCAGAAAGACATGCAGGAGGCAAGTAGCTCTGGACATGGCAATAGGAAGCACAGAAAGAGCTCTGCTCATCAGGTAAAAAGTATATACCCCAAAAGCATGTCCACAGTAATGTACCTCCTCCAGCCACACCCTGCCTGTCTAGATACCATCCAGTTAATTCATTTGATGTACTGGTTTGGTTAAGCCTCCCAAACCAAATAATTTTATCTCTAAGTTTTCTTGCGTTGTATCACACAAAAGTAAAAGGACACCTCATATCTAAACCATAACACCAGCTATCTTTCCTACTGTCTTTATATATTTGACTTTACTTCATCTCCATAAGCTTCTCTTAATTTGATAGATACCTCCAACAGAGATTTATTTTCACATTAAATTTTATGTCAACTTTAGATAACAAAATGGTGACCCACTTTTTCTTCACTATTCTTTCTTTCACTTATCACAGCCATCAGAATAGGTTTACATGTCAAAGTTGATGGCACCACTCTGATAAGGTGAGACCTGTAGCAAGCTGTCTCCACATTGTCTTTGTATCTCTAAGATACAAATCAAAATATGTATCCTCACTTTAGAGTTAGAACTAGTCTGAATTTTTTAGTCAACTGGTTTCCTCTACTAAGAGTACTGTGCAAGAAAGGTTTCTCAATAAACTTACTAAAAAAAATTACTAACTTTAAAAATAGCAGATGCATGTGATGTCAATGTTTTATTGATAGGCTGGTGACTTCTGAAATCTCCCTTTTTCAAGGGCCACCTAGCCTAGAAGTTCTTTAGACTGGTATGGATGGCTTAAATGAAATACCAACTAGAACTTGATTTCGAAGCTGTTTTTAACCTCAGGAATCTGTAGATGATTTCAAATTCCAGACTATGCAAAAGATTTAAAATACTCAGCCAAAAGTTCCTCGTGAAAAGCACTGGTCATTTCTAAATATTCTTTACTTAGGGGTCGAACTAACGCATGGGTGTGAAAAGCTGATTTCACTGGGTCAGTAAGGGCTCCACAGGACACTGGGGATGGATCAAGGATGCCAAGTCAGAGCCCAGAACCAGGAAGACTATGGTGGGAGAACCAAGGTGGGTTCATTCAAAGTAGGTGCTGAAAGTGAAGATTAAGGACAGAGAAATGAGGAGGTGTATACAAAAGGGTCAGATGCAGGCGGTCAGCTGTGGAGAAAGCAGAATGAGTTCTGGAGACAGACACATTGGCTTGGATGTGGGGAACTAAAGCAAGTCAGATGGAGGGATTCATTCCTGAAGTAAGGATAAGGAGTTTCTGAGGATTCAATACAATAAAAATTGGGTTAAGCTTTAGCCTACAATGACCATGAGTGAGAAAGAGACAGAGGATGAGCTTAATCCATCACTTGGGGAGCACAAAGAGCTGCACCAGATAAATCTGATTGTTAAGTTAAAGAGTTGACTCAGTGGGGCTAGAAATAGAAGACAAGCTTAAAAATTGGGGGAGCTGGGAGAAACCAGAATGCTGTGGAGAGTGAAACACCAGAGCATGTGTGAAGGGTCTCTTGCTCTTTGGCTCCGTGTGGTGTGGGGTGGGTTGGTCTGATTTAAAGACAAGTAAGGCAGATAGTGAGCTGTCCCCCCTGGATCACAGAGAGGACAGGGCCCTTGCGCCCAAGGCCTCCTTTCACAGCCAGAACTCATCTGAGGCCTATTCACCTGGCTTGGCAATGAAACATCAGCTGCCAAACATCAATGAGACATCAGCTGACAAACAGCCCTGAAGAATTGGCTAGGTAATTGAGATTACCTGGGCTATTGGATTTACTAGGCTCATGTTTGGCACACATAGCTTAAGAAGGAGACAAAAGGTTTTGAGAACAAAGAAGAACTGCATCCTCTCCTTCCTCATCTTCTCCCCCCACCATTATACAATGCCTTTGCTGAAACAATGGGTGATGGCCCAGTAATTCCACTGAGACTGTGTTAATTGTTTCTCATCACAAATTTGGGCACATCCTTTCCCAATTAAAAATTCTCTGTGCTCAAGGAGAAAATAATTTAGGGCTCATTACAGTTTTGTTTTTGAATCAGTTAATGGAATGTGGTAGATAATGGAAGGAGAAGGCAGAACTGGGCTGGAAGTCCGGAAAATTGATTCTAGTCCCAGTTCAGACATTGTCAATTCAGCCATGTGATCGTAGGCAAATCGCTTCGACTCTAAAGGCCTTTGTTTTCTTGTTTACTAAAGAAGGTTATTGAACTTGAGGCTTTCTAAATGTCTTTCCAACTCAAACATTCTCTGATGTGTACAATTGGAGAAGCCTGGACTGCACTTCCTTCCCATCTAGCAAGAAGGCTCAGGAATATGGAAGAGGCTCACCGTGCACAAATGGGCACTGAATTCTTGGATGGACGGGTGGAAAGACCAATGAGTGAGTGACATCCAATGACACACACATTTTGAGACATCTCCAATGAAAGGGTTGCCAAACCAAGGTGAAAAAGAGACCCAAAGCAGGTGAAATGGGAAGCTAGACATACAAATGGTAGCTACAGATCCACTTTTGACCTCCACAAGCAGGAGCTCTGACACTGAGTCCCTAGAATCATGAATACAGATATTCAGAACTCAAATCCCCCCAAGGAGCACTGCCATGTCCAATCAACCCAACTGACAGGTGAGGAAATTAGCAATAAAATAGATTTGCCTAAGGTCCCAAAGAGAGCTAGCAATAGAGAGTTAGAAGCCAGCGTTTCTACTTCTCTTCTTGGATTTTTCCCCTCAGTGATGTCCTGCCTTAAATTTCCTCAGAGCATCTAAAAATGGAGCTAACACTTTAGGCAAGGGCCCAGTTGATAGCACAATATGACTTGAATGGCAATCTAATACTGGGGCAAAAAACTTCCTAAAAGATTTTAAGAGAAGTCCTCAACCCCTTACCCCAAACTGTGCTCCAGGACTCCCTTGTCAACCCCCAGCCCCAATGCAACTGAAAAGGGGCATGGAGGAGGGGGCCCTGGAACATGCACATGCCATACAAGAGGATGATCAAGAGTAAAGACAGAAAGAGCTAATTTTAGGGATTTTCTGGGAATGATTCCAAAGAGTTTGGTTTATCAAGAACAGTCACAAACAGTGGCAAAAGTTAGATCCTCTTTCTAACTTCAGAACAGTGGAAAAAGAAAAAGAAAAAAAACCCTCACCCTCAGGCCCATGGCTTTGCTTACCAAGTGTCTCATGAGGAATTTATCTAGGCATCAGTTTTTACTTCTGAGAAATAAAGACAAAGCCCATAATAATCAAACAAGGCTCATGGATAATCACGGACCAGATTCATCCACTCACAATGCCATCTTCATCAGGTCATGCCTGCTTGAGAAGCTCTTGTGTTTCCCTATAGCAGTATTCATTCTTCCCCCTGAAACTCTGCTTATTCCATTTCTTTTTCCAGTCTGAAGAGCTCTTGAGTACTCAACTCCAGATGAGGGCTTTCCTCCCTGTTTTCTGCATTTGCAGTCTCTAATTGGGCACCAAGTTCATGATGCCTTGAATTACAATGTTACTGTATTTCAAGTAGGCAGAATGATGGGTCCCCAAAGACATCTACATTCTAATCTCCAGAACCCGTGACTATATTATGGTGCATGGCCAGGGGGGATTGCAGTTGCAGATGGAATTAAGGTTGCTAATCAGCTGTAGATTATCCCTAGTTATCCAAGTTAGACCAATAAATTAAAAGGGTCTTTAATGAACCAGGGAGAGACAGAAGAGCCAAAACTACCATCATCTTGGTAGTCAACTACTGCTGGGTTTGAAGCTAGATGAGGCCACAAGCCAAGGAAACCAGATGGTCTTTAGAAGTTAAGAAAGGAAAGATTCTTCTCTAGAGCCTCGAGAAGGCACACAGCTCTGCCAACATCTGCTTTTAGCTCAATGATACTCATTTCAAATTTCTGACTTCCAGAACTCTAAGATAATAAATTGAGTGTTTTGAGCTACTACCATTGTGGTAATATGTTACAGTAGCAAAAGAAAATTTATATGCTACCTGTTACACCCCATGCTTCCATGCCAAACTGTTGGATGTCATAGGCTTTAGTCAACATTTTTCTTCTAGCTACCCAATAGCACTGAACACAAAGTAAACAACCCATTTATGTTTTAAGCAAATGAATGCACAAGTTGAAGTGAAAATGATTTGAAAATTAATCAGTCAAATTTAATCATTTGGTAATAGATCCCAAATTATTTTAAAAAATTCTTAATAATAAACTCAGGTATCTGAGTGTCTTAGTCCATTAGTGCTGCTATAACAAAATACCATAGCCAGACATGGTGGCACATGCTTGTAGTCCCAGCAGTTGGGGAGGCTGAGGCAGGATGATCACAAGTTCAAAACCAGTCTCAGCAGCTTAGCAAGGACCTAAGCAACTTAGCAAGACCCTGTCCAAAAATTTTAAAAAATAAAATAAAAACAGGGTTCAATCCCTGGTAATTTTTTTTTTTTTTTTTTTTTTTTTTTACAATTCTGGAGGCTAGGCAGTCCAAGATCAAGGTGCTGACATGGGTGTCTATAGAGATCTGCTCTCTGCTTCCAAAACGGCCCCTACTGCAGAAGGAAGAGAGCGGGACAGCCAAGCACTGTGTGAAGCCTCTTTTCTGAAGGCCTTAATCGCGGTCACTAGGGCTTTGTCCTCATGACTCAATCGCCCCGTGAGGGCCCCGCTCTTAACATTATCACATTGGCAATTAAGTTTCAACATGTGAATTTAGAGGGGACATAAACATTCAGACCATAGCTCTGGGTATAACAAGGCA
This sequence comes from Geosciurus inauris, assembly GCA_004024805.1. NCBI lineage: Eukaryota > Metazoa > Chordata > Mammalia > Rodentia > Sciuridae > Geosciurus > Geosciurus inauris. Next base: position 21,518 of record PVHX01016374.1, read on the forward strand.
TGATTCTATAGGCATTTCGTATGTGGATGATTTCCAAGTCTTACGTTTTGTTACTGTTTTTCTAAGACTATGGGATATATTGGCAACTACTCTGGATTTGAGGCCAGACCACCTGAGACACAGCCCTGCCCTTGACATTTATTAACTGTGTGACATTAGACAAGCCCTGTAACCAGTCTTCCATTACCCTACCTGTGAAAGAAAGATGCTGTTCATATCCTGGCAGCCTCCCAGGACGGTGTGAGGACAGCAGACAATGCACAGGAAATGCAAAATGCTGTGCAAATGAGAACAGCTGTCATTTGCCCTCCTCCTCTTTGGACTGATTTTTGGGTAAAGGTATTTCTTAGTGCCTCTTCTAGCTTACATTGTTATTTCAGGCCGAATGGAAGAAATACAAGAAATTCCAGTTCTGCCTTGTGCATTGTAGCATTTTTCACAACAGCCAAGATAGGGAGTTCATCGAAGTACCCATTAATGGATGAGAAAAAGAAATCATAGTATGTAAAAGAAAAGAAATTGTAGTCTATGTCTAAGATGGAATACTATTCAGCCTTTTAAAAGAAGGTAATTGTGTCATTTCTGACCACATGGATGAAACTGGAAGACATTATGTTAAGTGAATCAATCCAGACACAGAAAGACAAATACTGCCTGTTCTCACTCAGGTGTGGGATACAAAATAATCTAACTTATAGAAGCACAATGCAAAGTTTCAATTCAGCAGAAGGAATAAATTGATCAGGATTTCAGGTGATGAATATGTTAACCAGCTTGATTAATCATTCCACATCATGTGTGTCTCATAACGTTACTTTGTACCCTTAAATATATGTAATTGTAATTTGTCAATGTATAGTTTTTTTTTTTTAAATCCTGAAGAAACATGTTCAGGAAGAATGTTACTGTTTTGTTTTGGTTTTTTTTTGAAAAATGTATAGTTAAGCTCATCTGGGAATTTTTCCCCCAAAAAACAGAGCTTATGAATATTAATATATTCTTTTTTAAAAATTATAGAAAGAGTTCCTAACTGGTGTGGGTTGGAGGGAGAGAGAAGCAGAGAAACAGAGGTGGCAAATAAGAAGAATAAGAACAAAGGTGAAAGCTGGGCGCGGTGGCCCACATCTGTAATCCCAGCATTTAGGGAGGTTGAGACAGGAGAATCACAAGTTCAAAGCCAGCCTCAGCAAAGGCAAGGTGCTAAGCAACTCAGTGAGACCAAGTCTCTAAATAAAACACAAAATAGGGTTGGGGATGTGGCTCAGTGGTCGAGTACCCCTGAGTTCAATCCCTGGTACCAAAAAAAACAAAAACAAAAGGAACAAAGGTGAGAGTAAAGGGGGACTAGGGGAGAGGAAGTACTTCCTAGAGGAAATGGGATGGGTGTAAAATTTTCTGCAGAACTCATGGGAGGACTAAAGTGAAGTAAGTCTGTTCCCTCAGTTTATTCTCCTCCCTAGGAACCTGGAGCAGCCTCAGGTGGCCCCAGGCACAGGTGGAGCAGGTGCTGCTGAGGCTGCACAGGGAGCCTCCTGTGATCCTTCAGGGAGTTGAAGCCCAGATCCCAGGTTTAACCAACCAGAGAGACCTTGGCTTTGAGAGAAGCCTTATTCAGGAGGCTGGTTCAGTTCCCTGATCCAGGGTACTCTGGAGCACTCCCTGATGGGAAACACTTGCTTATTCTCCAGCTCTCCCACAGTGGGACAGGAGACAGGAAAGGCCTTGAGCACACCCAGGCACAATTCCTGGAAGATCCCAACCCTCAGGGCTAATGCCTTGGGCATCTCAGTGGAAATTTCATTCCTTTGGGGAGTGAAGTCTCCAGGCTGCCAGGAGGGCCTGCCTTAGGCAGAGAACTGAGGATGGAGCAACTACTGCTCTTTAACTCCTTACAGCTGAAAAATAAATACTCTAAACTGTCACTCCCTTAGGGTACAAAATGTTCATTCTACCAATGAACTCATTTAAAAAATAAAAGATGAAAACACATAACACAAAGCTTTTCATCTCCCTTCCCATTATCCTCAAAGTTTCCTACAGATCTCATCTTCAGAAATGCAGGATGAAGTCTTCCTCTATTTAAATCTTATTCCTTACTTGGGCTTTTGACCCTACACAAATCCATAAATGCAAAAGGAGGGAAAAAATGCTGTAAGCTTAAAAAGTGTTTATTATAGTAATGTCAATAAAAAATATATAATGTAGAATTGTGGTTAAAGATGTCAGTTTGCTAGCATGTATTTAATTCCTTTCCATTTTGTTGTCCTACAAATATGATAGAAAAATAAATTTTAAAACAGAGAAAGAGGAAGAGAATGGAAAGGGGCATCAGCAGATGAAAGATTTCAACAAACTTAGAAGACTGAAAATTGTTGGAGGAATAGTGACTGAGTAGCATTGCAGATGTGAGAGGAGGGACGTGAGAAAGAAGCAATTCACTCCAGAAAACCCTGCAAAGGCTAAGGAGGAGTCAGAACATCCAGAAATTGTTCATATAAAGATATCCAAAACCTCCAAATGTTTGAAAATTAACAAGATGTTTATTAATCTTCCATATGATGAAGAAGAAATCTAAAATATTAGAAAAATATTTTGGGTTAAATATAAATAAAGATACAAAATATCAAAATTCCTAGGATATATGTAAAGCAGTGCTTATAGGAAAATTTATAGCATTGAAAATTATGTTAGAAAAGAAGGGGGCTAGGAATATAGCTCAGTGATATAGCATTTGTCTAGCATGTTCCTGGCCCTGGGTTCCATCCCAGTACCATCAAAACAAAAAACAAAAAAGGAGAAGGAGAAAGAAAGAAAAGAAGATATCATATTAATGATTTAATCATACACATTAGAAAATGGAAAAATAAAAATATCCCAAAGTAAACAGACAAAAGGAAATCTTAAATAGCAAAAAGTCAATAAAATATGAAACAGAAAAAAATAGAGAAAATCAGTGAAACAGAAACCTTGATTCTTGAAAATATAGATTTAAAAAACTAATAAACTAATAAAGAAAAAAGAGAAATCACAAATTACTAATATTAACAAGGAAAGGAGAAGACATCATTATATGATTCTACATATGTTGAAAACAATAATGAAATATTACAAAAAATTTATTACAATAAATTTTACATTTAAGTTAAATGAATAAGTTCATTAAAAAACAAAATCCATACTCAAACAATCTGACTACTCTACATATGTTAAGAGCATAAGTTCTCCCCATATTAACCTATATACTTATTGCAATTCCAACCAAAATCCTAACAGAAATGGTTTGTTTTTAGAAATTCATAGTCTGATTGTAAAATTTTTGTGGAAATTGTGAAAGACCTAAAATAGCCAAAATAATTTCAGAAAGAATAAAGTTAGAGAACATACATTACCTGATTTTAAGTCTTAACTACATAGAGCAAATAAGGCATTAAGTTATCATCACAAGAATCAAGAGGAACAGAATATTAAGTTCATAAACGGGCTCAAAAATATATAGCTGTTTTAGTCTGCTTTTTTTTTTTTCCACTGTGACCCAAAGACATGACAAGAACAATTTTAGAGGTGGAAAAGTTTACTTAGCCTCATAGTTTTAGAGGTCTCAGTCCATAGATGGCTGACTCCATTGCTCTGGGCCCAAGGTGAAGAACATCATGACAGAAGAGCATGGTGGAGGAAAGCGGCTCAGGACATGACAATCAGGAAGCAGAGAAAGAGGTGCCACTTACCAGGGACAAAATATAAAACCCACAAGCACACCCTCAGCAATCTACCTTCTTCAGCCACACCCTACCTGCCTAGGTTACAACCCAGTTAATACATACCAGTTGATAAAAACACTGATTAGATTACACCTCTCATAATCTAATCATTTCATCTCTGAAAAGTCTTGCATTGTCTCACACATGAGCTTTTGGGGACACATCACATCTAAACCATAACAAACCAATTGGTTTTTGACAAAGGTTCCATATAATTCTATGGTAAAAGGATAGTCCTTACAACAAAAGATGCTGAAACAATTGGATTTCCATAAACAAAGGAAAAAACCTCAGTCATTAGTTAACATCATATATGAAGGTGGCATAGATGTAAGTGTAAGAACTATATAAAACATCTAGAAACAAAACTAGAAAATAATCTTTGTGGCTCGGGATTAGGCAAATATTTCTTAAATATAAGAAAACATGCTCCTTTAAAGTTTGCTAAATTGTATTTTTTCAAAGATGGAAATGTTTGTTCTTCAAAAGACTATTCTGCATATTGATTATGAGAGTACATACATAAACGTACACATGTAATAAAATTATATAGATTTCACACACAAACGAGTGCATTTGAAACTGATGTAATCTGAATGAAGTCTATATATTGTGCTAATGTCCATTTCCTGGCCTTGATATTGTACTACAGTTATACAAGATGTTGTTAAGAAAACTAGATAAAGAGTACTAGGACCTCCCTGGGGTTTTTGTTTGTTTTGCTTTTGGTGATTTGCTTTTTTCTTTTTCTTTTTTTGTTTTTAATTTATTTTTACTACTTTAAGTGAATCGGTAACTATTCTAAAATGAAAAATTACAAAGCCAATAACATTGTTAAGGAAATAAAATGGTAGGCCACAAACTGTGAGCAAACAGTCAACAAGTCATATATTGTATAAAAAACATATATTCGTAACAAATAAAGATTTCTTACAACCAAAATGAGACCATAAATATACTTAATATTTAATACAAATACCAACATGCTTATAGACACACTGCACAAAGAGCATACATAAAGGAACATAAAATAGATGCTCTACCTTATTAATCCTTGGGGAAATAAAAATTAAAACCACAGTGAAAAACTGCTTTATCTCTTCCCCACCCCACCCCACACATACCAAGTGTTGGTAGCACCTGGAACGGTTACACAGTTGCTGGTAGGAATGGCACATCCAATTTGAAATGCAGATTAGCAATTCTGATACAGTTAGATATGCACTTATTATACAACCCTTAATTCTACTTAGTGATGATTGATTCTATGTACCAACCTGTCTGGGCTGTGGTATCCAGATATTTGGTCAAACATTATTCCGGATGTGTCTGTAGGGGTGTTTCTGGATGATACTTACATTCAAATTGACTTTAATTAAGAGTGTCCTCCATGATGTGAACCTGAATAGAACAGAAGATTGACCCTCCCCAAGAACAAGGGAATTCTCAAACAGATAATCTGTAACATCAATCTTTCCTGATTCTACAGCAGACTGCTGTTAAACAAGAACTGCAGCTTTGTCCTGAATCTCTCCAGCCTGCCAGCCTCCCCCATTCAGACTTTGGACCTTCCTGGCCTCCACAATTCTGTGAGCCAATTCTATAAAAAAAAAAAATCTCTTTCCATGTACATAAACATCCTAGTGGTTCAGTTTCTCTGGAGAATCCCTCTTAATATATACTGTAGTTATTTTTCCATGAAAAATAAAAACATATGTCTGCACAAAGACTTGTACTCAAATGTTCAAATGGCAAAAAACCCACATGTTCATGACACATACTCATTAATTTGTAAATGGATTCTTAAGATTTTGATGTAACTGCACAATTAATACACATAACAAGGATGAATCTTAAAAACACATTGAGTAACAAAAGGCAGACCCCAAGTTACATAAACCACATACTACATGATTTCATTCACATGAGAAACTAGAAAAAGCAAAACTACAATAACAGAAAGCAGATCAGAGTTGTCAGAGGTAATTTATGAAATTGTACTTAAATTGGGTGATTTTTATTGTATATAAATCATATCCAAACAAAGCTGATTTTAAATTTTTAAAATATTCCACATTGACAGCTTCCGGTATAAAATAAAGTTAGGTTACTTTTATCATAGAAGTTAAACTACTTTGGAAAGCAGCTTCCAATTATAGCAAGAAATTCATTTCTATCTGGAGATTCTCTTTTTCAAGTAATTTCTAGAAATTCAAGGAATATTTGAAGGAAGGCCCACATATTCTGTTGCTTGCTTGCTGCCATCTGTGTAGAGATAAGATAAGCTGCAACACCTGAAACGGACACGGCTAATGCCCTCTCCTTCTTGCTGTGCCACCAGCAGAGTATGTCATCCTCACCTTCACACAGCATTGCAAACAACCTGGAAAATCCATTCAGAAACCAGTGCTCACCCTCCCATGAACCTCTCCCATGATGGCTGAGTCTCCAAGCTGAGTCTCACCCCAAATAGGGAGTCCGGAGAAGTTCTCCAGAAAACCAAGGGAAAGTTTGCAATATTGTCTCAGAATGTGATGCTGTGTGTTCCAGGGTCATCATCTGCACAGAATGGACCTTGGCTCCCTAGCATTATAGTATCTATTTGCCGAATTTGGGATACTATTGTTTCAATTTTTACATGCGACCATTTTGTTCATGGTGTGTCCATGATGTCAGGAGGGTAGGGTTCAAAGGGACCAGGGCACCAGGCAGCAAACTCTCCAAAGGAGTTTTTCCTTTTGATCCCTCCATCTGAGAGCAGTAAACATGGAAGAAGTCCCTCCCTATTCCAATCTCAGGACCCACTCCAATTCCTGTCCTGGAATTAATCATTTCCCAAAAAGAATGACTTTTCCTTTAAGTTAAATATGACTTCATAACTAAAAAATTGGGAAAATCCTAAATGTCCGTCAACACAGAAATGATTAACTAATTTAACTGCATCCTCTCAACATCATAAGAGGCATTAAAATTAGTATGATAAAGTTTATGAAACCCATTAACAATGTGGGAAAATGCTTATCATGTGTTATAACCAAGTTTGTAAGCAATGATTATGGACATGGCGGGGGAAAAACACTGAAAGGAACTACAACAAGGAACTAACTGTTACATCAGGATGGTATTCTTCCCACTCACTCTTTGCTTTCTATTATTTCTACAGGGCTCTTCTTTTCTTTATAATTTAATCATATAAACAAAAAACTTTTTGCATTAGTTTGGGCTCATTGGCTGCAAGTAACAGAAACATTACTCAAACAAGCTCTGATGATGTACAGTTGAGAAATCCAGTCCCAAGTAAATGCAAGGGCAGATCAGTGCTGCTGTCCTTTCTCTGTCCCTAGGTCTGCTTCTATTTGCTTGTTGGCCTCCTTCTTACAGACTAAAGAGATTTTCCTCCAGGCATTGGGGACAATAGACACAAGGGAGTCTGGTTTATTCTGTTCTGATAGCTCTTTATCCCAGTTAATAGAAAGAACTTTTCATCAACAAGAAGCTTAAATCAAAATTGAGAGAAAAATTTGTTTGGCCCACTTACTTATCTCTGCTCAAATCATGGCCTTGGTGGGTGGAGGAAACCAGCCAGCCTGTAGTCAGGGAAACATGGTGCCATGAGGAATATGCCAGGCATGGTGAGCACCAGAGGTCAAATGTCAAACACAGAAGGCATGTTTGCCTGGCAAAGCAATAGATGCACACTCCATCAGTTCTACTAACTCATCAAGCTTCCATCCGATCTCTCCCCATCTCCAAACATCTCCAAACATGGATGCAATGGAGCTGTCTCTGCTTCAACATTGATCATGCATCTTCTTCAATTCATTGTAATTATATGTTGCAAAAGAAGCATTCCATAAGCCTGGCCCACCACCTACAACTGCACATATATATCTCTCCAACATCTCTCCAACCCCCATCCCCAAAATGTGCACACATGGGGCTGAATAGAAGTAGTGATGACCAACTGACCCCAAAGAAGCCAATATGTTTGCTGGTTAGAAATCTGACTTTGGGTGACCTTGCATCAAGAAATGAACAGATTCTATCTGGAGACCTTGATATGAGATACAAGATTGCTGACAGTTGGTGGTGAGAATGTCCCATAAGTTGAAAGTAATAGCAGCTGTTTGCAAGTTGATGAGTAAAGGGAGGAAGCTCTTTTGTGGAGGAAGAAAAATGGAACTGACAATAAGCAGAGAGGAGAGAAGAGCCGGTGGCCCAGGAGAGGAAGACAGAGGTCGTAGACAGCTGTTCCTGTTCTACTCATCTCCCCCGATGCTCAGCTGCACTGATTTCATGTCCTTGGATTCTGTGAAATCTCTGTATCCTTGCAATAAACATGTTTCTTTACTTGAGTAACTTCAAATGAGTTTTGCTTTCTTGCAACCAAAGGACCCATAACTTAAACAATTTCACGCAACTTTTTAATTGTCTCCAACACGGCACGGTAACTTATTTAAGGGTAATCAATGTATTTTAATTAATCTGTATGATCCAGTTCATAATATGATGGAATTATACAAATATTGATAAGATAAGTAATGAATTCATCTGGTTATTGATACTCTACCATTAGCAGAATAGTGAACAAATTGTTTTGTTCACCCTACATCAATTCCTTTGTGAAATGGCTTTTTCTCTACCTTCTGTGACTGGCGGGACTAAAAATCTTAGGCTCTCATGCAACCTGCTGAAGTAGAAATGTGATCCACAATAGGTCAACCAGATTCTCCCTCACAGCGTTTTAAAATCTAAGTGGTTTGGTGGTAGCTCCCTCAAGGGAGGTTGGTGAGTTTCTACAACTGGAGCTCCTCTGGTCCTGGTCTTTCAGGGGCTGATTTGCAGCTCTTTTTCAATCCTACAGCTATTCACCATTCTTCCAATGCCTTTCTTTTCTTCTTTCAGTAAGCAGAATCAATTTCTATAGCTTCCTTCCCAGGGAGGCCAGTTTCTCCCCTACCCATTTAGAACAACGAGAAGAAATCCATTTCTTGGAGCATGCAGCAGCACATTATTTTTAAAACAAATAAAATATGCCTTCATTGGTCAGTCACTCCACTCTAGATTCAAACTTTTAATCTTTCTTTTATGCAAGAGGCATTATTGGTTCTGCTTGTTTATATTCAGCCTCATCCTCACCTTCTTAGGCTGTCTCAGAGAGAAAATCACACACACAAATCTTTGAAGGAGCTGTATGTATTTGGGAACACAGGCAACAGAGGCCTACTTCACTAAGCCAAGTTAACACTTTTCCTACAGCAATATAAAACAGACTTCACTCCTCGGGTTATGAAGGATCTGTTTTCAATCCGATAAGGCAGCTCCCAGGCTTGGGCCTGGTGTCCCAGTTTCCAACAATAGGCCCATTCTGGCCCTTTGGATTGGCATCCTTCCTCACAGAGAAGCCATGCTTAGGGTGTTGGTCTTAATTCTCCTAAGACCTTGGGTTCCAAGGTTTGTCTCCTCTCAATGCTCTGAGTCATTATTCTATTTTACTGAAGCACTTGGAATGAGAGCTTTTAGGAAATGTTCTGTATAATTATATAAATGAATAAGCACATTCGTTTGAACTGTTTTCAGATTTCCTAGAATAAAATCTTATGTTCCTTCTTTGGTGCTAATTTCTCAAAGTGAGTAACAACACAGGAGGATATCCTTGCCCAATCCAGTAATATTTACAAGGCAGTCTAAAGCCCCATCAATAGATACTCCTTTTGCAAATAGCTAATGAGCACCTTCTCAATGTCAGGCGCTCTGCTGAGAGCTGGGTACACAATGGTGAAGAAATCAGACACAGCCCTCCCTGCAAAGAACACACAATCTAGTGGAGAAGGGAGAGAACCATAAATAAACTAAAAGATAATCATCAATTAGTGATTAGTGCTATGAAAGAAGTGAACAGGAACAGTGACAGATAATAAGAGGGAACCTTCTTAAATAACAGGTGGCAAATGAGCTCTCTGAGGCCTGAAGGATAAGAAATGAGGTGGAACAGCACAGATGAGGCCCAGAAGTAGGAAAGAGCTTTATGTGTTTGAAGAACTAAATACAGCAGGTAAAGAGAGGAGAAATGGTAGAAAAGGAAGAGTGTTTGAGACATGAAAGGAATCTGAATTTTATGTTAAATACAATGAAAATAGTTACTTTGCTAAATGCTGGACACTTTCTTCAAAAAATTAAATATAAAATTTATCGTACAGCTCAGCGATTCTACTAGTAAGCTCACCAACTAAAAAACAAAATAAATAAAAGCATGTTTACACAAAGACTTGTACATGAATGTTCACAGAAACTTTACTCATAATAGCCCAAGACTAGAAAAAATTAATTTTCTATCAAGAAGAACATGGTTAAATAAATCATGGCATGTGCATCTAATGGAATATTGCTAGGTAAGTAAAAAAGGACAAACTACTGATTCAAGATCAAACTTGTGTTGGTTGATGGCTGCTTGAGTGTATACAATTATGAACACTCATTGAACAGACCACATAAGATTTGCACCTTCTATGGTACACAAATTATACTTCCATATAGAAAACATGTAATGGAAATGTGCTGAAGGACGTTCAAAGCAGGGGAGAAGTGTAACAATTTATAATTTTACAGTTTCCCCCAATCACTTTGTAAAAATAGATTTGAAAGAAGCTAAAGGGCAAGCAGAGTTATCAGTAAAGAGGTTCTTGCAGTAGTCCTGGAAAAAGATTCTGAAGGCTTATACTAATGAAGAATAAGGGAAGATTTGAAATACAGTTAGGAGGTAGAAATGATAGGATTTGCTGGTTATATTTTTTAAAGATGAGGAACTAAAGAATAACACCTACATTTTTGACTTGAGCAAATGGGTGGATGGTGTTGCCACTTACTGAAATGGATAAATAGACTATGAGAGAAATCCGTTTGGTTGAAGGAATAAGGGAAAGAGAATTCAGGACTGTGTTTTGGCACATTGGGGCAGATATGCCTATTACAACCAAATGGAAAGCACATGTAGGCATCTGAATATATGCATCTGGAGATCATAGGAGAGATTAAGATGGAGATACAAATCTGAACATCATTAGCATGTGGATGATATCTTTGACTATGAAAATAAATCACTTTAAAAGGCTGTAGAGAAAGAACTTACCCTATGAAAAATCAGTATGACACTAGCAGAGAAAAAGAGCCTAGAAAAAAGACCATGAAAAATTGTCAGAGGTTTGAGAGATGGAAGAAAACCCAGGGTGTAATCCAAACAAAGCAGTGGTTAGCTGGGTCTAATGCAATTGAGACTGAGTAAAACGAGCATATAAATTATCCACTGGACTCAACACCATGGGGATTGTTGGTTAACTGGACACTCGAAAGTTTTGATGAAGTGATAGGGAAAGAGACTTCATTTGAGAATTCTGAGACTAATTAATGGTTGAAACCATGAAACAAATAAATGAACAGCTGTTTTGAGACATTAAACGGTAAAGGTATGCAGAGAAATGAGCAGTATTGGGGGAGGGATGAGGGAACTGAAGAACTTTTAAGGATAAATGAGAGTCAACCATGATTGTGAGTTGAAGAGAATAACCCTTTAGAAGAGGAATGGAAAAGCTGAGCTCTATATATGTGCTATGACTTGAAATGCAAGCAAATAAACTAATAAAAAAAAAAAGAAAGAAAGAAAAGCAGCAAAAAAAAAAAAAAAAAAAAAAAAAAAAGAAGAAGAAGAAGAAGAGGAATGGATGCTAGTTTAGGAGGAAAGGAGGTAACTAGAAGAGTAAAACCTTGACAAGGTGAGACAGGCCAGGATCCAGAGACCACAGAGGATCCGTCCCCAGGAGTAGCTGACCTGGGTGGGAATAGGATATTTGGTCCTTTATACCCGGAGTGCAGAGGGGGAAGATATGGATGGATGCAGCCATAGGCAAGGGGAGTTCGTGTTGAATGGTTCTAACTTTTCAATTAAATACAGTTGACACAGGATAATTAGATAATCTTGAAGGGTGCAGGAATGGAGTCAGGGATTTTAGAAGACAGGCAAAGATATGAAATATCCTGAGAGACATAAAAGCAAGTTTACTGAAGGCTGAGCACTGTATTGAGACTGAATTTAAAATGACTGTGTAGTTTTCTCCAGCAATAAACAGTTGCTCAAATTCATGAGGGTGGATAGTTAGGACATCCAGGCTTGGAGTTTTGCCAAGCAAGTCTGATGAAGGTAGAGATATACCCAAGGACTAGACAAGTGATAGAAACTATGGACCATGTAATGGACACTCAACAGAAGGAACACATTAACAAAAGGTCAGATTCTATCTTAATTTTCAGTCTCTATATGCATGCTTTCCCTACCATCTTCCACGATCAATCCTCTCTCACATTTGAACTAATCCATGTGTCTACAATTCTGACAAGAAGCTAGAGGAGAGATTTAACCAGCCGTTAGCCCAGTTTCTGGAGCTCAGTCTTTGATTTCTCTGACTTCCAGATACAAATTCAGCACACACATACTGAGTGCCTCTGTGCTCAGGTCAAGTCCCCATCTGGTGCCATGGTTCAAAGAACGAGGGTGTCATCACTTACAGCCTCTTTTCCAAACCCATGCTCCAATAAAATGGAGCCCCTCAGACCAGTGGCTAGGGTTCTTCTGCTTACCCCCAGATGTCTCATGTCAATCCTTTCCACCACAGGCCTTTCCTTCTCTCATCATCCTAGCCCTCACTGAGGGAGAAGATATTGTAACATCAGTAGTCAGAGCCCAATCAAGGGACCACCTTTACTAATGGGCTTGCCCAGTTTTTGAGAGTGGTATTTTGTTTCTCATATGACCATTATTCCTTGTGGGTACTCCCTTAGGTAAAAAATCTAGTGGGAAAAAGAATATTTTAGTTTGCTTTCTGTTGCTCTAACAAAATATCCAAGATTAGGTAATTTATAAACATGAGAAGTTTATTTAGCTTGTGGTCTGGAGGCTGGGAAGTTCAAGAGCATGATATTAGAATCTGCTTGGCATTTGGTGAGGGCCTTCATGCTGCATCATAACAGGATGAGAAGGCATCACATAGTAAAACAGAAAAAGCTTGCTAGAGAGTTTGCTTTTCTGACAAAGTTTATGCCACAATAATCCATAATCCATTCAGGAGTCTCTGCCATCATGACCCATCACCTGTCAAAGTTCCCACCTCTCTACACTCTTGAGTTGGAGACCAATTCATGAGTTTCAAGGGGACACATTCAAACCATAGGAAAGAACCAGCTTCCAGGTATTGCAGCGTCCTTGGCCATAATGACATCAAAATACAATCTAAAACTCACTTGGACTTCTAAACTAGCCAACAATATACCAAGATTCCTGATTAAATACATCCTAAATTCTTCATTAATTGATCCCACCCATGTAATAAAATCCCCAAACTCTCATTTTGACATTCACTACATTACTTTCACACACCAAATTGTGCCCCTCAAAAAGATATGTTGATGTCCTAACCCCCAATATCTTAGAATGTGACCTTATTGGGACATGGCTATGTTGCAGGCATAATTATTTATGCCAAGGTCATATTGGAGTAGGATGGACCCTTAATCTAATACGACTGGTGTCCTTCTTTATAAGAAAAGCAGAAGAGACACAGAAATACATACACACAATAAAAGCCTGCTATGTGACAAAAAAAAAAAAAAAAAAAACACAGAGTAAAGTCTACAGCTGCAAGCCAAGGAGCACCAAGGATTGCTAAGGAACCAACCAGAAGCTACAAGAGGCAAGGAAGGATGATCTCCTACAGGTTTCAGAAGGAGCATGACCCTGCCAATACCTTAATTTTGAACTCCCAGCCTCTAGAACTGAGGCAATAAATTTTTGTGAAGCCATCCAATTTGCAGTACTTTGTCATGGAAGCCCCAGGACACTAATTCAACTACTGCCATCACTGTGGTCCCCTATGACAGCTTTTTTTCCTGCCAGACTGAAGCTTCCCTGATCCACAGACTCAGAGTCTACTTTTTGAGTTCCTACTCTCTTTCTGGTGGGTGGGCTTCATTCCAACTTCTAAGTCTCCACTGCCCTCCCTGCTCAGTTGAGCATCCAGATATGAATTTGCTTTGGCTTTTCAGAGCATCAGAACATCCCCAGTTACACTTCAGGTTTGACATGGTGGCCATGGCAATTATCCAAGAGAAGAAACACTAAGTGCTCACTCGTCTTTCCTTACTGGAAATGCCAAAAAGAATTCTGAAAGGGATCAGGAAGGCCTCCTACTGGGCCACATGCACAGTGACCCAGAGTGGCTAGGACCCCTGTTTGCTTTGGTGTTTCCACGTAGATGATGATGGACACAGAAGGAGGAACACAGGGATCAGGCCATAGCATGAAGAAGAGGGAGGGTTGCAACACAGAATGGAGCTGAAGAGAGGGCTGCAATGTCCAAGGCGTTTATGGAGCTTCATTATGTCCCATATTGGAGCATGAGATGGAAAGGGAAGCACAGAGATCCCTTTCTCATTCAATATGTGCAACAAAAGAGCCAGAATAGAGCAGGAATCTCTGTAGTGCTATATCATGTTTCTCGAGGTCTGTCTACTGGATCCAAGCAGTGCTAGAATAAACATGGTTCAGGGGTTAATCTCTGAGGAAAAGGGCTGCAAGACAGATGGAGGTTGAGGCCCCAGCCAAGTGGCCTGGGATTTGGAGAAAGTCCTTAATCTGAAAGTATATGATAGGAAACAGTGAACCATCAGAGGATGTGGATGGAGGGAGAAGCAGAAAGGTGGGGGAATCCTTCAACTTAGCTTCTGCTTGGGCTCAACAAGTCCTGTGTCTGGTTCGTTCAACAAATATTTATTGAACCTTTAGTGTGTTCAAGTCCAATTCATGCTAGGAACACGAAGGCAAACACAATACAGATTCTTCCCTTGAGGTTCCTGGTCTAGCATGGAAAGAAGACCCATAAGCAAATAATTGCAATACAGTGTGGTAAATGGTAAATTGAGATATGAACAAAGAGCTGTAGGCATGTGAGGTGGGGAGACACAACTCTGCCTGGGGACTTAGGGGGCAAAATATATATTGCATTAGTTTTATGGTGGCCTAGATAAATAATAAAACAAAAGGAAAAGTAGAATTTTATTACAACTTCATATTCCACATCCTCAACCTCATAATCCAGACTATTCTTTTATTGCTGTTTCTTGTCCCCTTTGAATTACAACTTCAACTTAGAATAATCATGTATTGGAACTATTTGTCACTGCATCATTAAAATATGAATCTTCATCCAAATTCAGTGAATTTCCAGATTTAAAATCCTCACACCTTTAGAAGTTTGATAGTCTTCATCCCATGGAGTTAGATGACAAGTCTGTGACTGGTGACCAGATGCAACAGGAGGTTGTCCAAAGTGGCTAACAGAGCACTCAGTGAACCCTCTTCTTCCTTTCATTACAATACTGGGAAAGAGAACAAAGTGGCAGAAACTGTAGCAGGTATTTTCCCACTTTGCCTGCCTGCTCTGACCTCTTCACTCTCAGTCTTCTGCTTTGACCTCTACTAATTGGGCCATGCCTATGGTCCCACCCCTGGCTAGACTTGATTGGTTCACTGATGAACACCTGACCTAAACAGACCAATGTGATTCTTCCTTTCCCAGACTTTAAAGGAACTGTCATACACTTTTAGTGGTAGTATAGCCATTATGGAGAACAGTAGGGAGGTTCTTCCAAAAAACTCAAAGTAGAGCTACTGTATGACCCAGCAATCCCACTTCTGGGTATAAATCCAAAAAACTCATGTCTTGATTATTTCTGCTTTTTTGCTTTAATTAACTTGTATGGGTTTCTGTCTCTTGGAACTAAACAATCCAGGGTAAAACAGAAACTAAAGTTAAAAGAAGACCATTGCCAGAATCAGGGTAAAAATTTCCCTAATTTACAAAGCTAATTCAAGAAGGAAACACTTAGTGTGTTCTTTGTTGGATTGAAATCTGTAGTTAATGACTGAATATGTCTGCCCTTTGAATCCAAGACAGAGGACAAAGTCGAGGGTGGGAAGTAAAAGGCTTTGTATTCCCCTCTTACCATCTTCCTCTGCCTGGGGACAAGAGCACCTACCAAAAACAAGAGAGCTGGCACCACTGCTGTTCAATATTTATTTCCTGAGACAGCCAAGTTCATGATGATTTATGTGCTTCCTTCCCCTCCCCAGACCTATGTCCTAGAAATGTTCAGACACCAAAATAACAAGAATACAATAGTGTTGAGAGTAGTGGTTGCTGCATCCCAGAACATCATGAGAAGTGGGGGCAGCAGACCCCTAAAAGCCCAGCTTGCTGGAGCTTCGGAATTTGATTGACCTACATGTGTGCACATGTACACACACACACACACACACACACACACACACTGGCTCATGAGTAGACAGAGAACAAGGGCCCTGGAACCAGAGTCTCTTCTTTTGCCCCCAAACCGGGAACCTGATACTGGAGTAAAGGCTACATATTCAGGTCATGCAACAGGCTACGGTCTACCAAGGGGTGATGCCCTGTCCCTAAAAGGATCAGAGCAGTCTGTTGGCAACATGAAAGAAAATCTAGCTTTAACTTCCTCTCAAAAATGAACAAATAACCAAAAAATCCAATAGGAAGCACAAAGAAGGAAAACAAAATTCTGTCTTTGAAAAATTATTTACCACAAGAGACAGAATAAATTTTTAGAAACCTGCTTGATGTTTGAATACCACAAAAGATATTGGTCTCCATAAGGTAGACAAAAAGAATCACAAACAGAGACCTAGCTGAATTAAAATTTGGAATACAAAGGAAAGTGGATGAAATTTTAAATGCTATAATGAAATAAAAATAAAGTAGCAAAAGATTTTTAAATCTCCCTAAATGGCAATGATTACCAGAATTGACCTCAACCCCCAATCTAATCTATGATATAGAGGACAAACTTGGTGAAATCTCCAAGATTAGAGATGAAAGGAAAAAGCAGAGAGGATGATGAGAGAGAAGGTGATACCATGGAAACAGAGATTGAACATCAAATCACAAAAAGGTTGGTACCCAGTGTAAGAAGCTAATCCTGATCCAGCACCTATAGGACTAATTCAATGCATGAGACCACTCTTAGGCAAGATGGGTCCCAGTCCTGGCCCCAACATTTGAGAGAGTCCTTTTTTAGCCCTCCTTGACTATCCTCCTCTTCATGAGCAAAGAGTCCATGGGGCCAATAGGCTGAGCCTATCTTCAGCTTATCTCCTTCCCCCGTACCCTGTAACTGAATTAAATTCTCTACCCAAATATCCTGAGCCTAATTCCCAGACTTTTGATGGCCTCTCCTCTGGACCCATCCTCCAAGAGTTAGACCATTACGATGGTGTGCACATCTCTAGGCTTAAGGTGGGCAAGAGGCAGCTGCTTGCAGGGGACTCACAGACATGCAAGTTTGCATGTCTACCTGTGTGCATGCAATGCTCCCTGTAGTGATTTGGAGCCTGAAACAAGAGAAAGAAATAATCTGGAGGTGGGGGCCAGGCATCAGCTTTCCCTGTAATACCACATTCTGAGAACTCAGAGGAGGATGAAAATTCTAAATCCAAAGCTGCCTTCCATGTGTGCATAAGGGTACATTTGCCCAGGTAGGAGGATAGAATATAATTTAGCAGTAAGTTAGCATGATTTACAGCATTTTCATATTTAAGCATATGATGTGTGGTCCTCCATTTGTACTCTTTCCCTGAGCCCCACAGTTATGGACAGATGCATATGGCTTGCCATTTGCATTGCCATTCTTTATGACCAGCTCCTTCAGATCACTTATATTAAGAAATGTGACCTTTAGCACTGCCTGTGCAGACAGCAGCAGTCAGCCTCTTTCATAGAAGACAATAAAAACTTTCTAGTAGGGCACCTTGCTAGAATTAGAACCAGGAGCGTGGGAACCTGAATGCACACTTGCTCTTCCTCTTTGTGGTTAAACCCAGAAGGCAGACCCCCGTGCTGAACCTCATGCTATAAATTGCTGTCTGAGGTGGTAGCCAGAGCAGAGGCCCCCACATCCACCTCTGTGCTTCGGGCAATACCTTCAGGGTAGCTGATCTGCTTGTTGCTGAGAGACTCAATCACTTAATTCCTGAATGTCACGGTGCCTGGGCAGTGAGTGGTGTTTTGCTTCTAGTCGTACCCGTCTGCAAAATCCACTTGCTTATGCCTGAGAATTTTTTTTTTAAATATTTTTTTTTAGTTGTAGATGGACACAATGTCTTTATTTTATTGCTTTGTATGTGGTGCTGAGGATCGAACCCAGGGCCTCATGCATACGAGGCAAGCGCTCTACCACTGAGCTACAATCCTAGCCCCATGCCTGAGAATTTTAAAAGCTTTAATCCAAAGAGTTTCAGATCTGTTTGGGAACCCTCCCCTGAGCACAGGGCTGGGGAGAGCCACCCCTGCTATCTATGTTGATGGCTCTGTGTGACTGCTCAAAGGGCTTCTGTGCCAGACCAACTCCAGTGTTTCACAAAGAGCTTGGAAGGGACAGGTTGGACTTCTGGACCTGTTCCTAGCAGTCATAGACAGCTAGAACTTGACACAGTTAATTCTCTGTGTCAATGTGACTTAGCTATGGTGTCTAGTTGTTTGGCTAAACATGGAATGTTGCTATAAAGGTCTTTTTCTGGATGTGATTAATATTTAAATCAGCAGACTTTAAGTTAGTGAAGTATATTATGTTCCATGAAGTGGTGGGCTTCATCTAATCAGTTGAAGGCCTTAAGAGCAAAGGCAGACTTCTCAAAGGAGGAATTGACTTCAAGACTGCAACACTAAAACTTTATCTAAGTTTCCAGACTACTGCCTTGGGAAAGCAGACTCAGACTCATGACTACACGTCTGAGTTTCCAGTGTGCCCCCTGCATACAGATCTCAGACTTGCAAGCGCCCACAATCACGAGCTAATTCCTTCAAATTAATCTCTCTTCTCTCTCTCTCTCTCTCTCTCTCTCACACACACACACACACACACACACACACACACACACAAGAACCCTAATACAGTTCCCAAATATTGCATTCTGGAAATACAATAGGAGTGAGCTGGGATGCTATTTGTACCTCAACCTGTAAAGAAGGGGAAGCTTGCTTAATGAAGATACACTGAAACCTGACCAAAGTCCCAGATTGGAGGCCCAGAGGCAGATTTCAGGCCCGCTAAGCCCTAGAAAGGTAGAATTTGATTGCAAACTGGTGTCCTGAATAAGACGAGGTGGAGGGAGGCAGGAGGCAGGAGGCAGGATGCATTCCCATGCTCCCGCCACCTCCTGCTGGACTCACTCATTCTAGACAATCCTTTCACAGAACATGGGACAGCTGGCCAACCCCAAAGTCACTCTCTGATGGGGAGGGAATTTCTATTGTCCCATTGGCTGAGGACTCAGGTAAGGCTGAGCCTGCCAATGGCTGATTCTAAAAGCTGGCAGCTGGGAGGTCTGGAGACAATGAGCCAGCAGAGCTGGATGGGAGCTCAGAAGGTTCCTGATGACATTCACACACGGTGGGCAGAGTCTGGGATCAACTAAACCCAGAGTAGCTGCTCTGTGGGTGACAACAAGGAGAAGAGCTGCAGCCAGAGTAAGGACATGACCTCTGAGGATAATCTCTCTGAGATTCGGTTTTCTCACCTGGGAAGTGGTATTAATGATACATCAGAGCCATACGGTGAGAATGTCAAGGATAACATTTGTGTAGGACCACAAGGCCCTCACCTTGTGCCCAATAAATATCAATGTCCTTCCTTCCCTTCCAGGAAAGGGTCAGAGATCATTTCACAAAGGGTGACATGTACAGGCTTTCAGCGTCATTTGTTAGCTTTGTGACCTTGGCCTCTCCACATCAGCATCGTCCACTGCAAAAGAGACAGTATCAACTGTACAAGATCATTGTGAAAGCTGGTCGAGATAGCCCACATAGAGATGGCACTTAGCAGAGGAAGCCTTGAGAAAATGTTAGCGAAAGAAAGCCATGAGACTGTACTCTCCAGGAGGAAGCCCGGGAGGGCAGGGTTTTGATTTGTTCCTGTAATATTGCAGGGCAGAGGAGAAGCAAATGGCAGTGGTGTGATTTTTAATGTGATGCCAGCTCTGCTCTGCTCTGGTCAGCACGAATGTTGACCTCTGGCTAAAATCTTCAGCCCGTAGTACTGTCCTTGCCACCTGTCGCCAGGCTTATTAGTCTGAGGCAGCCAATGGACATGCCTAATGACAGACAGAGCTCTGTGTACAGACTGTGAGGCCTGAGGCTGCTTCCAAAAACATTGTCCTTTTAGAGGATGAAGCCAGCCAGGCCAGTTCATTCTGTAGGCTGGAAAGGAAGGCCTGGGGTTCTGGACAGATGGCACTGACCTCTTATCTTGTTCAGCTCATAAGGAAGTGTCTTCCTGACATGGGGCACATTTTTTTTGCCCTTCTTTAACAATCAGGTTAAGAAATCCTCCTGGTTTTGTATGTATTATAATATATAATAATATTAAATATTATGTCTGTATTACATATTATATAATATATATAGTGTATATGTCCTTGAGATTTAATACATATCATGTATAATATGTAATATATGATAGATATATATACATTATATAATAGTAATAATATGTAATGCCTCCTAAGGAGGGTCTTGCTCAATGACAACCCCTTACAGATATGCAAAGATAACAGGGAGCTGGATTGGAAAGGAGGGACTAGCGACTAGAGAAAGAAAAGATGAAAGAGAAAGGCTAGGAAGCAGCATTCCCAGTTGAAGAATTGACTAACCAACATTCTGGGATCAGTAACATCTAACATTCAGTTTAAAGCCATGTACCATTTTTATGTAACCAAATTTTTAGCAACATCTGCTATACACAGAAATTCATGTGGGTTCATGTGTGTGTAAATTTAGAAAAAAGAATGAATTCCATCCTTTTTCTACACATGGTGCAGACATAGACCTAAAGGGCACTACTGAAATCTTAGGAAAGAACTAGACAGTCCATAGTCATGGAGTGGCAATCTCAATCCATCTTATTCAGAGCTTTAGGGACAAGGAAATCACAGATGACACCAAATACGTGCCAGGCTTAGTCCAGTGATATCTAACAGAACACTGGCTTTGCAAAATCTGCTCCATCTATTATTATCGGGATGATGTTCTAAGCAGCCACTCCCTTTGCTCAGACTTGTCTCTGTGTGCTCGCCTCCCGAAGCAAACAGCTATGCATAGAAATGAAGCCATTGTTGAGAATGTCTTATATCCTGTATTCAAAAGTGGGAATCTGGCTTGTCTCCTGAAATATCTCAGGCTTTCAAGAACAACAGCCTGGAGTTGGTCACATTGGGCTTCCTGTACTTCTTGCTGCTGATCTCCTTGCAATAAAGCATCATTTGGAACTGATCTAGACTCTATCATCTTGCAAAGCAACTGTTAGCCATTGTGTTCTTTCAGTTATCTCTGTGCTTTCCCTTGCTTCTCTCCCTCACCCCACTCATAGGAAACAGGCCTAGCCTGCTGTGGTGTGGAGAGCTGAGCCATGAGAATGTTTTAGGAGACAGTGATTTCTCTCTTCCTCTTTTCAAGATGACCACATTGTAAAAAGTCTAAGCCAGGCGCAGTGGCACATGCCTGTAATCTCAGCACTTTGGGAGGCTGACACAGGAGAATCGCGAGTTCAAAGCCAGCCTCAGCAATGGCGAGGTGCTAAGCAACTCAGTGAGACCCTGTCTCTACATAAAACACAAAATAGGGCTGGGGATGTGGCTCAGTGGTCGAGTGCCCCTGAGTTCAAACCCCAGTACCAAAAAAAAAAAAAAAAGATTCTAGGAAATATCACGACAGACACTACTGAGATACAGAGGATAATGAGAAACTACTTTGAAAATTTATACTCCAGTAAAATAGAAAACCCTGAAGACACTGACAAATTTCTAGAGGCATATGACCTACCCAAATTAAACCAAGAGGACATACGCAACTTAAACAGATCAATTTCAAGCAAGGAAATAAACGAGGCCATCAAGAGCCTTCCAACCAAGAAAAGCCCAGGCCCAGATGGATTCTCAGCTGAGTTCTACAAGACTTTCAAAGAAGAATTAATACCAATTCTCCTCAAACTATTTCATGAAATAGAAAAGGAGGGAACCCTTCCAAACTCATTCTATGAGGCAAGTATCATCCTGATTCCAAAACCAGACAGAGACACATC